>PJEM01004664.1:129540-148149 GCA_004023845.1 Helogale parvula | reverse complement strand
AAAAATGAATGATCCAGTGAAGAAATGGGCAGAAGACCTGAATAGACACTTCTCCAAAGAGGACATCCAGATGGCCAACAGGCACATGAAACGATGCTCAGTGTCACTCATCATCAGGGAAATTCAAATCAAAACCACACTGAGATACCACCTCACACCGGTCAGAGTCGCTAAAATGAACAAATCAAAAGACTATAGACGCTGGCGAGGGTGTGAAGAGACGGGCACCCTCCTACACTGTTGGTGGCAATGTAAACTGGTGCAGCCGCTCTGGAAAACAGTGTGGAGACTCCTCAAAAAACTATCGATAGAACTCCCCTATGACCCAGCAATAGCACAGCATTCAACTTTTGATCTCAACTTAGGTCATGATCTCCCAGTTAGTGAGCTCGAGCCCCACATGGTGCTCTGTGCTGATGGTGCAGAGCCTGCTTGGGATTCTGTCTCTCCCTCTTTCTTTCAAAATAAATAAAATAAACTTTCAAAAGAAGGAAAGGAAGAAAAAGAAAAAAGCTTCTTGGCTTGAGAAAACCAAATATTTGAAACTCTAACATATTTAAAAGTATAGGCCAACCCTGGTACGACTGTAATCTCCATTCATCTTCTACAATCACCATTAATGATGTTTCAACATTCAGGTCCATTCAAGAAACCTTTTACAAACCTTGTGTCAGGAGCTGAGGGATAGGAAAAATGTTGAAACGTGGACTCTAACCCAGGAGCATTCGTCTCTGAATGGAGAATGTAAATGGCCCGTGCAACAACCTGGCCTTGGATTCTTTGGCCTTCAACTTAAACCTCTCTCTTCAGGACATTTTCAGTTGTACAAAATCCCAGCCACTCCTTGGGAATTAATTCTTACTTGATATTCCTTCGTCGTCAAGATTTCAAACTCTGGGGGCCCCTGGGTGGCTCAGTTGGCTGAGCATCCGACTTCAGCTCAGGCCATGATCTCACATGTGTGAGTTCAAGCCCTGCGTCAGGCTCTGTGCTGACAGCTCGGAGCCTGGAGCTGCTTCGGATTCTCTCTCTCTCTCTCTCTGACCCTTCCCTGCTCGCACTCTGTCTCTCTCTCAAAAATAAATAAACATAATTTTAAAAAATAAATAAAATAAAATGTAAAAAAATTTCAAACTCTGAAATTCTCTCAGACCACAAACTCTTATTCTTTTGTCATTCTCATACCTATTAATTATTCCCCCCTTTACTCTCCGCATGAACTCCAGACCCCTTGGATATTCATGTTCAAATAGTTCTCTTGGTTTCACCTGCCTCTTGGCTAGCCTCAATGCCACGGACATGCAAAGTGACCAAGGACCACTAGGTGGCAGCAGTGTCTCAACTAAACTGTCCACCAGCTTGGGCCCTAAGATAATTGTTATTAATCACTGGAGCCTCACGTTTGAAGGGGCACTGAAGAAACAGAATTAAACAAATGGTAGAGAACACAAAGAGATATGTCGGCAGGGGACAAGGAGATCTTGAGCCCCCACATAAATGTAAACCAGAGAAGTGGCCGGACCTAAGCGATGGGGTGGGGGTGGGGGATGCGTGGCAGGACATCCCCAGGTTCATTGACTGTAACCATTTCTTACCTATCTGTGTGGGTATTCTCCCTCTGCCTAACTTCTCTGAAACACTTTCTATTTAAGGGTTAGTGACTAGATGCCAGTAAGCCTCCTGGAATCCTTTGCTCTTAACTGCCTTGCCGATCCCCAGTGCCAAGGAGTCAACTCACTCGTCTCTCCTTGTGGGTAGGCAGGTGCTCCTACAGAAAGTTGAAAGCGTCTACACATTACTCACTTCTACATCTGTAATTGTAACTTCAGTGGGGACCTCAAGGCTGTTCACCTTTCTTTTTGTCCTTAGTTAACTCCTCGGGGCGTTGCTGAGAGACACCATTCCAATCCCGCTCCACTCCCCGAAATCCCTTTCCACATTTCAGCTCCCCAGTCTCACATCCCCCTTTATCTGAAGGCCTGGGACCATCCATCCAGTCCTCCCCTGTCACCCCTCTGAACTGAAGACTGAACTCAGGACCCACAGAGTCCTCCGTGGGACCTTGCTAGAGTTGGCGGGGGAAGACCTCAGGAATGCCACCTTCTTCAACACAAAGTCATAAAGCAATCCTACATCTCATCTCAGAACCAACTTGCTTCTCTGAAAGATACCCTACTCTCTGGGGTCAGCTTGGACTGCTATAATAAAACACTGCAGCCTGCGAGTATTCAACAATTAACATTTATTCCTCAGAGTTCTAGAACCTAGGGGGTTCAAGATGGAGGGACCAGTCTGGTTGCTGGCTGTAGGTACCAGCCAATTTGGTTGCTTGCTCATTACATCTTTACAAGGTCTTTCCTTAGCAGGCATGTATACAGAGAGAGAAAGAGATCTCTCTCTTCCTCCCTCTTCTTATGAGTTCCCTTTATCCCATCAGGAAGGCCTCACCCTGTGAACTAACCTAAAGCCCACCTCCAAATGCCATCACATTGAGGGGTAGGATCTCAGCACAGGAATTCGGGGGGTGCACAAACGTTTAGTCCAGTTGAGTCACAAATGTTGATGACTGGAGTGTTTCCTGACTTATAGGCAGCTTTTACAAACCTCATCTGCGAAGACGATGATTTCAAACTATTCCCTCAAAAGTAACAAACTTACGTAAAATATATTCTATTCTGGCAAATTTCAACTGAGCTTGTCCTATTCAATGATTTCTGATTCATTTGTTTAGCCATTCAGTTAATAAACACTTACTGACTTGAGCCGACACTCCCAACCACTACGTGCTGCCAAATACAGAAATGTGCTGATGCAGCACTTTTGTGGCAGCCAAAGACTATTTTAAAAGAAGAATCATTCATCCAGAATTTGTCAGAATCTCCCTCCAGCATTATGGGAAGAGAATCCACTCTCTGGCCGGCAGGCATAGCCCAGAGTGCTCAGCTGTGAGCTCAGACGAAACAGTAAGTGCCTCAGGCTTAACTTTTTTTTTTTTATTATAATCACTCCTGATATTCAAGTAGTGTTCAAAGGCTTTTTATCTAATGGGAAGATAATGTGTAAGCAGCAGATACACATAATATTCTCATCTGCATGATGGGCACATCTCTGAGAACAGGGATGTGAGAATTCCATCATATTCATCAGTTTGTTATGAGACAGATTATTATAGATCATCCACCCCTTTCAGATCACTCCTGAGTGAACTAACAAGAATGAATTTTGAAATCTATAATGCTGTACACATGACCTTGGCCTCAGAATGATCTCACTAATTTGCATGCTGGCATCCTCTAAAGTTCAGACTGACCTTCCTTCTCTTAAAGCTGCCGCTATTAACTTAAAGGCACGTCCATTTTAAACTGTATTCATTGAATTAATGAATTAATACATTAATTAATGCAATTAACATTAATATTAATAAATCAACTTATTGGATAATGAAGCTATTAACACATTAAATTATTCAGGAGACACTTAATTAGTTTAATTTAAACTATGCCAATTGATTGGCAATATTTCCCACAAACAATTGGGTGTAACACAGGAATATAACAGCCATGGCAAATTTTCAAAAGGTTTTCTTGAGGAATAGGGGAGGTCCTGTCCTGTGTGGTCAGAGCATGCAGATTGAAATCAACAGGTAGAAGATGTGGGACCGTACATTTTAGCTTAGCATAACAAAGACCTCTCTAAACAACAAGATTTCTCTCAATATTCACTGGGAAAAGTGAATTCTGGGTCACCCGAGGGTGTTGGGGATTTGCCAACACCTGCGGTGTTGAGGATCTGGAAGCCCTCCCTCCAGTGCCTCTAAGATGCCACCAGCTCTGATAGTCTGTGATCTAAATCAGCCCCTAGTGTCCGACCGTATGAAAACTAAGACCCCATTTGCTGCCGGCCCTCGCTCAGCTCCTACAGGGAAGCAGGACGTGGCTGTATGGACACACACTTGCCTGTTTATCCCGACTTGTAGCAATGAGGGTGCTGCCTCACATCTCGTAGGTTCGCAGCGCATGATGTTGCGAGGCCGATCCTAACAAGGAAGCACGTGTTTAGAATCCTGGCCTAAATTCTTGATCCTAGCTTACAGGTGGAACTGAATTAAGTTATAAGCCGTAAGAACACAATTACAGCAGGATGCTCCACTTTAGAATATTACTCGTTTTGCTTAGAAATAAATCAAGCAAAGCTGAAAGATAGAGACTGCACTCTTAAAATGCTGGAATCAAAGAAGAAAGGAGTAGAGAGATTCATTTTCCTGAGATCAGGATCCTTTCCCCTCTGAAAGCCCAAGCAAAAATTAAGGAAATTTATTCAGGAGTGCTAGGGCCGTTACAACTAAATTCATATTGTTGCTAGGAAGCCGAGAGTGTGGAGCCTGGAGCCTTTTCTGGAGCGATGTGATCTGAGGCAAGCAGCGAAGAGGGAACTTCACTTTGGTGAAGTGAAGTGAAGTGAAGTGAACTTATTTCTGGACTTTGAAGAAAAGACTTGGTATTTGATTTGTACTGAAGAGTATGTATGGATCACGTATATGTGGCTTTATCACAATAACTAACAGCAGGAAAAGAGGGCATCAGGAGGAAGCATGATCAAGGGCTTGTGGGTATTTTGGATCTTCAGAACCCCGCCCACTCAGAGACTCCACAGCCCTTGCCTTGGTGGGAGAAAGAGTGACAATCCTAGTCTTGTGCTGACAGAAGGCGACCGCCCTAAGTCTAAAGACAGAGTCAGGGAGATGTATATGCAGAGTCATGGTGCTGGAGAAGTCAGCCAGCAGCTTAACAAAGATAAGATTGTGTTTGGATGCGGTCGTGCAAAGTGCAGAAACCAACAGAGCTCAAAAAAAAAAAAAAAAAAGCCAGTGTTCCTTTTCTTCCCGCCCCCCCTTTTTCTTTTCTTTTTTTTTTCTTTCTTTCTTTTTTTTTTGTTTTTTGTTTTTTGTTTTTTTACAGAGCCAAAGAGTAGTCCTTATGTATTTATTATATGCTGAATTCTAGGAAAAATGTGTAACAATCATCAATCAATAGTAATTGTTTTAAAAATAACTAACATAAACCCTGCTTATTGCTTTATAAACAAAGGCCATTGGCTTTCTGTAACCACAAGGAGTGGCCTGAAACGCCATCAAAACTCTTGCACTTCTGTATACAGTTGACTCCAAGACAGTGTGCAGGGGTTAGGGGCATCAACCCCCCCACCCCCACCCCGAGCAGCTGAAAATCTACATACAGCTTTTGATTTGTCAAAAATTTAACTACTAATAACCCATTGTTGATGGAAAGCCTTACTGGTAACATAATCAGTCAATGAACACATATTTTATGTGTTATATGTATTATATACCGTATTCTAATGAAGCAAGCCAGAGGAAAGAAAATGTTCCTAGGAAAATGACAAGGAAGAGAAAATACATTTACAGGGCCATGCTGGAAAAAAAACTGTGTGTAAGTGCACCAGCACCGTCCAAACTTGGCTTGGTCAGGGGTCAACTGTACTTTAAAAATGTGAATTACTTTCCCAACACACTGGAGAAACAAAAATACTCTATTTTTCTGTCCCTCTGAGCTCCAACTTCTCCATTCTGATACATAATTAGTCTGACAACTACTCAGACCAGTTTTCTAACTCACCCTGATTCAATTCCACTTTCCTCCAGTTAGCAAATTCTCCATTTTTATAAACTGGCATCGTAAAGGGAATAGACTCTTTAGGGAATATTTGGTTTTCATTTCATTTCTTGAATACTCAAAACAAGGGGTGCCTGGGTGGCTCAGCTGGTTGGGGGTCTGACTTCAGCTCAGGTCATGATCTCAGAGTTTCTGGGTTCAAGCCCCATGTCAGGCTCTGTGCTGACAGCTTTGGATTCTGTGTCTCCCTCGCTCTCTACTACACCCACACCCCTACCCTGGCTCGTGGTCTGTCTCTCTCTCTCTCAAAAATAAATAAATGTTAAAAATTTATTTAAATAAAAAAGAATTTATTTAAAAACTTTTTTTAAACATTTATTTAGTTTTGAGAGACAGAGACAGAGCACAAGCAGGGAAGGGGCAGGAGAGAGCAAGGGAGACACAGAATCAGAAGCAGGCTCCCAGCTCTGAGCTGTCAGCACAGAGCCTGATGCAGGGCTTGAACTCATGACTATGAGATCATGACCTGAGCCGAAGTTGGATGCTTAACTGACTGAGCCACCCAGGTGCTCCCAAAAAGAATTTATTTTAAAATCTTTCATTTTAAATTCTATTGAGAATCTAGCCTGCTTTTCTTGTTTTCTTGACTAAGTAATGATTTCTCTTTTTATCTTTTGAAATGATTTAGGTCGTAACTGCAGAAATAGTAGGAAGAGCTTCTCTTTCTGAGTGATTTGCTGACATGATGCTCCATCACCCTTGAGTACTTATGTGTGCAATTCTTACACGCAAGGACTTACCCCTATAATTACATTACAACCATCTAAACAAGACATAACTGGAATTCACTGAGGCCATTTAATTTTAGATCCCATCCAAGATTTGCCAGTTGTCCCAATAATGTCTTTATAGCAAAAGAATCCAGTTCAGATTCACACATCACATTTGTTTCTTGTGTATTTTCGTGTTTCTTGATCTCAATCAGTTCCCCCAGTCTCTTTCTGACTTTCATGACTTTGACTATTTTCAAGATTATAGACCACTAATTTTGTCAAATGTGTCTTATGATGGGATTGATTGATGTTTTTCAAGTTTGTATTTAAAGTATGCATTGGTGGGAAGATCACCGATGTGATGCTGGGTTCTTTCACTGCATCCTGTTAGTGTACAATTTCAATTCGTCATATTACTAGTAATATTAAATTGATCACTTGACTCAGGTGGGGCTCTGTGACTTTGGCTGGCGGTGTACTTTTATGATCATGCTCTGCTAGATGGCAAAAGGGAGATTATCTGGTGGATGCAATCATATTAGTACTTTAAAAGTAGAGTTTTCACAGTCTGGTAACAGAGGCAGAGGTCAGAGAAATTTGAAGTGTCACAGGGATTCAACTCTAGGAATCAGATGGAGAAGACCCAGGGCAAAGCAGTGCGATCCGCCGGTAGGTTCAGGGGCGTTTTTCTGGACTCTAGGTGACAGTCAACAAGGAAATGGGGACCTCAGTCTTATAGCTTCAAGAGACAGAGTCCTGCCTTTCCCCCTGCTCATGCTCTGTCTGTCTCTCTCAAAAATAAATAAACATTAAAAAATTAAAAAAGACAAAAGAAGAAATGGAGTCTTGCCAACCTGAATGGGCTTAGAAGGTAGATTCCTCCTCAGAGACTCCAGGTGAGAATCTAGTCTATGATTTCAGTCTTGGTGGACCCAGAGCAGAGAACCCCGTTGAAGCCACCTGCACTTCTGACGTAAAGTATGAGATCATAAGTGGGTGTGTTTCAAGCTGTCGAGTGTATGTTAATACACTTCTTGTGAGGCCCTTCTTATTAGAGCCTATTCATAAAGTGGCTACCTTCCTGATTTAATTACCTCCCAAAGGTCCCACCTCCTAAACCATCACCTGGGGGAGTTAGAATTTCAACATGTGAATTGGGGAAGCATAATCAGTCCAGAATAACAATTAATAAGCATATTGTAAAGAGGTACTTTAAGACTAGACAAACATCTTATTTCTCATCAAATATTTATCCACTTATTAATTTAAGTATCATTTGATGTTTCTTGGATGAATTAATTACTAATATAGATGCTAAAATCATGGTCCTCTGATTCCATTATTTCTTCTGCCTATTCATTGACAATATACGGTGAGGAAGAGTTTTCTGTGATCAGAAGTGGTTTTATAAATTCCTCTTTTATTCAATGGGTCAGAATCCATTAGTGTCATTAATTTTATGCTCTAACTGAACTGGCCTCTGTGCCTTTAGGCAGGACCCCATCATTCACTGGGCACTCTCTCACTTCCTGGTGGAAAATATGTTCCCTGCTTCAATCCTGGAATCAGCTAGTTCTCCAAATAACCTGGTTTCTTTTAATGGAGAACAGCACCTACATACCTACAGCAATATGGGTCTTTACATCTCTGCTTCTATGCCATCCCAGCCATGTGGAAAACTATATGGATGAGTTAACACTAATCCTAATCCAATTTCGCAGAGCTCATTCTAGTTTTGTGTCTTTCTGTAGTTGTAACCTCTTACAGCAAGAATTCTGACTCTGTGGCTGACTACATGATTTGCAGAACTAAATGGAGAACGAAAATGTAGAGACCTTATCCCCTGGCAGGAAAAAACAATGCTATGAAAGATACTAAAATATAAAGCTTTTAATTTTTTTCCCATAGTCTTTCTCTCTCTCAACCATAGTGTTTCCTTATTTGCTATTTAGTGCCATTTTAAGTAAAGACAGTTTTAAATTGAAAATTATCAGCCTGAATTTTACTCTTCATCTTTATATTCTGCAATATCAGTTTCAAATGCAAATATGAGAGCATTTAACTCCTATGCAAAATCAGCAATGTTATGCAATTATATTTTGGAGCTCATACACATGTATATATATCATTCTTACCAGAATAGTAGAAAGATTGCACAAAACTAAATTGTTTTTGTTTCATTTCTGGGTATGCATGCATTTCCCCACATTTGACTCTATATTTGGCTTGCAGATGAATGAGGATGTACCAAAAAGAAAAGCAAGTATGGTTTGCCCTATATTTCCTTCCTTCCATGTCATTTTCAGTGCAACTGATTGTCTAATAAGCAGAAGTAACACAAGTAGGGACTCACATGATTAGGTCAGGCCCACCCCAGTGATTTCCCTGTCATAAGGCCTGCTGATTTGGGACCTTAGTTACATCTATGAAATCCCCTTTACCATACACTATGACATCAATATTTGGGTACTATCTTATCATAGGCATAAGTTTCACACTCCAGAGAAGGAGATTATACAAGAGTGAGGGTCATTGAAGGCTGTCTTAATTCTGCCTTCTACATCTACCTTAAGATAGATAATGGAGAAGAAGAGCCAAGATGGCGGAGAGGAAGGGAGCTCTGTAAACGTTGACTGCCCCATCTATCAAACTGAGAAGGACATTAGTCTTATCTGCAAGAGTGGAAAGAGAAAATATAGACTCAAGAAAGAAGACAACCTCAAAGATGCCTGAGTGAGTGAGTGTGAACTGGGGAGATTGGAAAACGGGCCAGCCCGAGAGGGGCAGGGGAGGTGGGAGCCCCAGCCCAACACAGGGAAAGGCTGAGGAGCTCCTGAGAGACAAAGGGAAGAGAAAGGGAAACTGAACACTTTCATAGTACTGTCTCTAGAGAAGAGATAAAGAACGTTTAACCCCACACGGAGAGAAAAACTTTCACTCCATATATAACCACTGGGCAGCGCGAATCCCGAACCCGGGTGGCACAAGGAAAAAATAGCCTCCACCCTTGCGTGATCCCGGTAGGGAGTTGGCCGTGGCAGTGGCTGCAGGGGCGCACACTTCGGCTGTGGCTGTGGGGGCGCGCACCTCATTTCCACAGTGCATCTTGCCCTGGCAGCAGCAGCATGAATCCCCAGTTCTGGGTGCCAACAGGAAAACATAGCCCCACCCCTATGCAATCCCTGCAGGAAGTGGGCGGCAGTGGCGGCTGTAGGGGCACGCACTTCGGCTCCGGCTTCAGGAGCATGCACCTCATTTCCAGCAGCATCCCACACCTCAGGCAGCAGCAGCGCGAATCCTTGCCGGGGCCAAGAGAAACTGCTCCCTCCCCCTACGAGATCCCGGCTAAGAAGCCAGCCGCCAAAGCAAGTACATCTCATCTGTGGTAGCATAAAAGTGCATGGACTAGGATTTTGAAGCGAGGCGGGCCTGGAAAATACACCTTGGCTCAGCCAAGGAGCAAGGAGATCGGACTCATAAGAGTGGCTTGCAGTGCTTAGTTCTAGCGGAGCTTGGGGTGCCGCCATTCTTATCTCTGCAACCACCAAGGCAGGGCCTCCAAGAGCAGCCCCTGAGACCTCCCTACACCAAACCACCCTATCCGTGACGGGGAGCTGCTGCTTTTTTTTGTATTTATTTTTTATTATTATTACCTTTTTTTTTTACCTGTTTTTATTTTTTTAATTTTTACTCTTTATTTTCCTTTTTCCCTCTTTTTTTTCCTCTTGCCATCCAGATATATTCTCCCTTATCTTGTCCTTATCTCTCTCTTCAACTGGTTATACACTTTTAGACAGTCCATTGTCCTTTGTTGTCTCTGCCCCCTTTTATTTTTTTCTTCTCTTCTTTTCTCTTTGTTCTCCCTTCCTTTTCCCCTTTTAATTTGTTTGTTTGTTTGATTTGTCTGTGGGTTTGCGTGCTTTTGTTCCCTGGGTGTTTGTCTGCCTGTTTTCCTTTTCAGGGCTACCCCAAGAAACAAGCCAAAGTGCGCATGATGGAGAGTCCCAAATATCACTGAGTAGGGAAGTAAAATAATCAAAGGCACAACAAGAGAAACTGAGAGACACCATTAAAAGAACATTTCCTGAAACGACAGGCCCTGGACAGTTAATAAGCCTCCTTTAACAGAGCCATACTAACAGGTGCACAGTGCACAATGAGCTTTTAAAACTGACAAGAGATAGAAAACTAGCCAAGATGACAAAACAAAAGAACTCTTCCCAAAGGAAACTCCAGGAAGAAGTCACAGCCACAGAACTGCTCAAAACAGACCTAAACAAGATAACTGAACAAGAATTTAAAATACTTGTCATAAAATTAATCGCTGGGCTTGAAAAAAGCATCAGAGAAGCTACTGATACAATGACTAGGGACTTTCAAAATAGGTGTGATGAGTTAAAGAAGGCTATAAATGAGGGGAATAATAAAATGGAAGTGGCCACCTCACAGATTGAAGAGGCAGAGAGAAGAATAGGTGAATTAGAAGACAAAGGTATAGGAAAAGAGGAAGCCAGAGAGAGAGAGAGAGAGAGAGAGAGAGAGAGAAATTGATCCAGGAGCAGGAAAGGAGAATTTGAGACCTGAGTGATACAATCAAACAGAACAACATCCGTATCATAGGAATTCCTGAAGAGGAAGAAAGAGAGAGAGGTCCTGAAGAGGTACTAGGCCAAATTATAACTGAAAATTTCCCGAATCTGGGGAAAGAAATAGACATTCAAATTCAAGAGGTACAAAGAACCCCCTTAAGATGGAATTTGAATTGACCTTCAGTATGATATATCATAGTGAAACTGGCAAAATATAAAGATCAAGAGAGAATTCTGAAAGCAGCTAGGGATAAAAGGGCCCTAACATACAAAGGGAAACCTATCAGAGTGGTTACAGACCTATCTAATGAAACTTGGCAGGCTGGGAAGGAATGGCAGGAAATCTTCAATGTGAAAAAATATGCAGCCAAGAATCCTTTATCCAGCAAGCCTGTCATTCAAAATAGGAGAGATAAAGGTGTTCCCAAATAAACAAAAATTGAGAGAATTCATCACCACCAAACCAGCCCTACAAGAAATCCTAAGAGGGACTCTATGAGGAAATTTTACAAAGAAGACAAGGTACCAGAGACAACACTACAAACATGAATTCTACAGAGAACACAATGAATCTAAACCCACATTTTTCAATAATAACACTGAATGTAAATGGGCTGAATGCTCCAATCAAAAGACACAGGGTAGCAGAATGGATAAAAAAACAAAATCCATCTATTTGCTGTCTACAAGAGACTCATTTTAGACCTGAAGACACCTTCAGATTGAAAGTAAAGGGATGGAGAAATATCTATCATGCAACTGGAAGCCAAAAGAAAGCCAGAGTAGCCATACTTAAATCAGACAAACTGGACTTTAAAGTAAAGGCAGTAACAAAAGATGAGGAAGGACATTATATAATAATTACAGGGTCTCTCCATCAGGAAGAGCTAACAATTATAAACATCTATGTGCCAAATTTAGAAGCACCCAAATACATAAAACAATTAATCTCAGAAAGAAACAATCTTATTGATAAGAATGTGCTAATTGCAAGGAACTTTACTACTCCACTGACAGCAACGGATAGATCAACCAGACAGAAAATCACTAAAGAAACAATGTACCTGAATGACACATTGTAACAGATGGAATTGATAGATATATTTAGAACTCTGCATTGTGAAGTTAAGAAATTCACCTTCTTCTCGAGTGCACATGGCACATTCTCCAAGATAGATCACATACTGGGGCATAAAGCAGCCCTCCATCAATATAAACAAATTGAGATCATACCATGCACACTTTCAGATCACAATGCTATAAAACTTGAAATTAACCACAGGAAAAAGTCTGGAAAACCTCCAAAAATATGGAGGTTAAAAACTACCCTACTAAAGAATGATTGGGCTAATCAGACAATTAGAGAAGAAATTAAAAAATATATGGAAACAAATGAAAATGAAAACACAATCCAAACTCTCTGGGACACAGCAAAGGCAGTCCTAAGAGGAAAATATATTGCAATCCAGGCCAATTTCAACAAACTAGAAAAAGCGCAAATTCAAAATCTAACAGAGCACCTACTTGAAGTAGAAGGGGAGCAGCAAGAGCACCCCAAACCCAGCAGAAGAAAAGAAATAATAAAGATCAGGGCAGAAATAAACAATATAGAATCCAAAAAAACAGTTGATCGGATCAATGAAACTAAGAGTTAGTTCTTTGAAAAAATAAACAAAATTGATAAACCTCTAGCCAGACTCCTTAGAAAGAAAAGAGAGAGCACCCAGATAGACAAAATCATGAATGAAAATGGATCTATTACAACCAATCCTTTAGAAATGCAAGCAATCATTAGAGATTACTATGAAAAACTATATGCCAACAAGCTGGACAACCTAGAAGAAATGGACAAATTCCTAAACATACATGCACTACCAAAATCTAAACAAGAAGAGAAAGAAAGTATGAATAGACCGATAACCAGTGAAGAAATCGAATCCGTTATCAAAAATCTCCCAATCAATAAGAGCCCGGGGCCAGATGGCTTCCCAGGGGAATTCTACCAGACATTTAAAGCAGAGCTAATACCCATTCTTCTCAAACTATTCCAAAAAATAGAACTAGAAGGAAAACTTCCAAACTCATTCTACAAAACCAGCATCACCTTGATACCCAAACCAGACAGAGACCCATCAAAAAAAGAGAACTACAGACCAATATCCTTAATGAATACAGATGCAAAAATACTCAACAAGATTCTAGCAAATCGAATTCAACAGCATATAAAAAAATTATCCATCATGATCAAGTGGGATTCATTCCTGGGTTACAGGGCTGGTTCAATATTCACAAATCCATCAATGTGATACACCACATTAACAAAAGAAAAGATAAAAACCATATGATCCTGTCGATAGATGCAGAAAAAGCATTTGACAAAATACAGCATCCGTTCTTAATAAAAACCTTTGAGAAAGTCGGAATAGAAGGAACTTACCTAAACATTATAAAAGCAGTTTATGAAAAGCCCACAGCCAATATTATTCTCAATGGGGAAAAACTGAGAGCTTTCCCCCTGAGATCAGGAACACGACAGGGGTGTCCACTCTCACCACTGCTATTTAACATAGTGCTGGAAGTCCTAGCATCAGCAATCAGACAACAAAAGGAAATAAAAGGCATCAGAATCAGCAAAGAAGAAGTCAAACTTTCACTTTTCACAGATGACATGATACTCTATATGGAAAACCCGATCGACTCCACCAGAAGTCTTCTGGAACTGATCAATGAATTCAGTAAAGTTGCAGGGTACAAAATCACTGTACAGAAATCGTTTGCATTCCTATACACCAATAATGAAGCAGTGGAAAGAGAAATCAAGAATCTGATCCCATTCACAATTGCACGAAAAACTATAAAATACCTAAGAATAAACCTAACCAAGGACGTAAAAGACCTATATGATAAAAACTATAGAAAACTTATGAAAGAGATTGAAGAAGACACCAAGAAATGGAAAAACATTCCATGCTCATGATTCGGAAGAATAAACATTGTGAAAATGTCATTACTACCCAAAGCAATCTACACAGTCAATGCAATCCCCATCAAAGTTGCACCAATGTTCTTCTCAAGGCTAGAACAAGCTATCCTAAAATTTGTATGGAACCACAAAAGACCCCGAAAAGCCAAAGTAATATTAAAGGAGAAAACCAAAACGGGAGGCATCACAATCCCAGATTTTAGCCTCTACTACAAAGCTGTCATCATCAAGACAGTATGGTACTGGCACAAAAACAGACACATAGACCAACGGAATAGAATAGAGAACCCAGAACTGGGCCCACAAATGTGCGGCCAATTAATTTTTTACAAAGCAGGAAAGAGTGTCCAATGGAAGAAAGACAGCCTCTTTAGCTGGTGGTGCTGGGAGAACTGGACAGCCACACGCAGAAGAATGAAACTAGACCACTTTCTTATACCATTCACAAAAATAAACTCAAAATGGATGAAGGACCTGAATGTGAGACAGGAAACCATCAAAACCCTCGAAGAGAAAGTAGAAAACAGCAGCTGTGCCAGGGCTGGGGCCTGGGGCAGGCTGCAGCATGGCGTCTTGCTCCTCATGACTTGAACTGTAGATTATCAGGAGGAGACACTGGAACAGAAAGGCACTGGCCCGGAAGGGCGGCAGAGTCCCTATGTAGCTGCTGAGATGATCATGCAACTATGTTTTCTTACATTTCTAAGAGAATCATGATTTCTGGCAGCCCCAGCAAGCAGCTCTCACCTCACCTTTGTCCTCATTCTGTGCCAAGGGTTCCCTTCCCCAGAGAGCTCTTACAGACTTCTATTTCAGGGTTTAATTATCTGGCTAATCTGGGCACACTGAGACAGCTGGTCACCCTAAAGTCGCATAACTCATCAGGAAAAGAGGGATGATGAAGCAGAGTCGGCGTTTTCTAGAGCAGTGGTTCCCAGCCTTAGTTGCGTATCAGCGTCATGTGGGGAACTGTTGAAGGTTTTTGCCGGGACCTCCCACCTACCCACACTCACACTCACACAAGAGATTCAGATTTATTTGGACTGGGCTAGGGTCCAAGTGCTATCTTTTTTTTCTTTCTTTAGTCTTAAGTAGATATTTTGCTGAAGAATAACATACATCCAGACAAGTGCTCAGAACCCAGGCATAGGTTGATGAATTTCGGTGAACTCTCTTACATAACCACACCCAGAAAGAGAAAGTGAACACTCCAGACAGAAGAGCCCCCTGAGCCCCTCCCTGGTCACTCCCCAGACCCTTAAGAACAACCAGTCCTTTGACTGCTAACACCACCGAGCAGTTGTGCCTGGTTTTGAGCTTTATTTCAATGTTATGTTGATGAAAATAGGGGTGAAGTAAGCTTTAGAGGGCCCATTTCTGCTCAGTCAAGTTTCTGCAAATAGACCTGAGTTAAGTTACAGAGCCCTTGCGGTGCCTGGGTGCCTCAGTCGGTTAAGTGTCCAACTCTTGTTCGTGACTCAGGTCATGGTCTCACAGTTCATGAGTTCAAGCCCCACATTGGGTGTTGTGCTGAAGACACAGAGCCTGCTTGGGATTCTATCCTTTTCTACGCCCCTCCCCCACTTGTGTGTGCGTTCTCTCTCTCTCTCTCAAAAAAATAAAATAAAAAATTTTTTAAAAAGTTACAAAGCCCCAGAGTATAATAGGAGTAAAATAGGGAGCTTCTCGGGTATTCTTTCTTTAAATAAACTTTCTGCCCCCTTCTCCCTCTCTTCTCCTTCTGGAAACCCAATTATTCTGTCTGGGTCCCTTACATCATGCAGGCTTTCTTCACTCCTTTTCATTCTTTTTCCTTTGTGCTCCTCTGACTGGGTTATTTCGATGTTCCTGTCCTCTAGATAACTTTTTCTGTCTTCCATCCAATCTACTCTGGAGCAGATGCTACCCAAGGCATTTTTTATTTCCTTCCCTAAATTCTTCAGCTCCAAAACTGGTTTTCTTCTTTTCTTATGATTTATATTCATTAGTTAAATTAGTTAAATTTCTCTTTTTGTTCATATTTTTTTCCTGCTTCCACTGTATTGTCTTTCCGTGTTTTCTTGTAGCTCATTGAATTTCCTCAAAACAGCTCATTTTAATCCTTTGTCAGCTAGATTGCAAGACTCTGTGCCTTGGGCTGTTGGAGAATCATGATTATCTTTCGGTGAGGACACACACCGCCTGCGGCTTCCTGCCACTCACAGTTTTGTGCTGCCTCTTTCGCATCTGAAGTAGCAGACGCCTCTTCAAATATTTCCCAATTGCTTTCCGATGGGGTATAGACTGGTCCATCTGGGTCCTCCTGTTCCACGCCTCTTGCTCCCTCCTGTGGCAGCAACCTGTAGGCTTTTCTGTCTTTGGCTCTTACACTCAGCAGCTGGTCGGTCACTGGAAACCTGCTTCCTTTTTCAGAAGGTAGTACTATAGCTCAGATTTGTGATTTCATCCTTGCCCACGGATCCTGGGCTGTTTCTCTGAAAGCATCCCTTTTACCGGACTCGCCCTGGCCCCCTGTACTTGGGAGCATGCACTGCGGCTGAGTAGGGGTGTGTGTTTAGTGTGTGGGGCACTGGGGGTGGTTGGGGCCGAAGGGGTGACCCTCAGGGGAGATGCTCCCAGCAGCTTCATGCTGTCCTAAGTGCAGTCAGCCCTAGGGCATTCTTGTCTGCCCCTGTCTCCATCTCCTGCTTCCCCCAGGCACGGAGGACCCCATCAGGACTCTGGGAGCTGCTGGAGAGAAATGGGTCTCTCCAGCACCTTCCTGTACAGCTGCGGCTAGCTCAGCCCCACACTGTGTTGTCTTGGGAAGAGGTGGTCCTGGCAAAGAGCCTCTTACCCTCTCCACTGTGTATGCTTTTTTTTTTCCTTTCTTTTCTCGCTCTAGTGGCCTGCTGGAATCTTCCCTCGGGAAGGCTGGACTTGTGCAAATTCTCTTTCATCTGCGGGTATTTGCCTAAGTCAGCATCCTCCAGGTTTCTCCTGGGCTGCAGCCGGGAGACTGAGGTTCACCGGGACTCTGTCTGCCTGCCCCCAGGTGCACAGGTTTGTGAGATGCTTCTTGGGTTCCCTGGCATATGGTGCAGGGCCTTTTGGGTCCCGTGGGATACAATGCTGGACCCCACACCCCTCTCAGAGGCATTTTTGTATGTGGCTGGATGCCCAATTAGATACAACAAAGAGGATAAAAGCAGGGGTGTGCTGTGCTGCCATGATTTGGTGTGAGAATTGTCACCTACGTCCGAGGTGGTGTTCAGTTCTCTGTTTCACCCTTTATCTGAATGTTTTAGTTTGTGACTTTTATGTTATTTTTATCTTTTAAAATGTTTATTATTTTTGAGAGAGAGAGAGAGAGAGAGAGAGAGAGAGCTAGTGGAGGAGGGGCAGAGAGAGAGGGAGACAGAGAATCCAAAGCAGGTTCTGTGTTGTCAGCAGAGAGCCCAATGTGGGGCTCAAACTCAAAAACCATAAGGTTATGACCTGAGCCGAAGTCGAACAATTAACCCACTGAACCACTCAGGTGCCCCTAATTTGTGACTTTTAAATACTTACAAGAAAAAATAGAATCACGTTTAGACAAGGTGGAGGGAATTTCTTAATAAACTTTAGAATACAATTTAGTTGGAAAATATACGAACTTTTCTTGTTTATAGGACTGGAAATGTCTTTTACTGGTAAGGCTCACTTCCTGGGGTGTAGACAACTGTCTTCTCACTGCATTCTTACGTGGCAGAGAAAGTGAGAGAGAGCAAGCTCTCTGGTGTCCCTGAGGAGGGCACTAATTCTACCATGAGGACCCCACCCTTAGGACTTCTTCAAAACCTACTGACTTCCCAAAGGCCTCATGTCTTAATGCCATCACACTGGAGGTCGGGGTTTCAACATATGCATTTGGAAGGGACCCACTTCAGACCATAGCACCCAGGAGCTTGCTAGAGAGGCACACTCTGGGCCCCCACCCCAGACCCACCGATCAAAAACCACTGGCTTTAGGGCCCAGCAGTCTGTTTCCACAGGCCCCCCCCCCCCGGTGGTTCTGACACATGCCAGAGACAGGGAACCGCTAGTGCTATAAACCATTCTCTAAGCTACACACTTCTCACAAGTAAAAGGGGTCATGTTCCCCCTGCTTCAAAATCCATCAAAGAGTTCCCACTGCACTTTACTGCAAAACACAGATTCAGGATGGAGGCTTCAAGGCCTCTGTTCTCGGTCCCTTCACTGCCTCTCTGACTTCATCTTGGGCCCCTCTCCTTTTGCTTCTTGTGTGTCACACTTGCTTGCTATTTTTCAAAGTGTCCCAGTTCGTTCCTGCCCCAGGACATTTGCACTTGAGTTTCCCTCCACCTGAAACCCACAATGACTCTCTACCTCGAATTCAGTGTATTTCTCAGATCAGGGTATTATCATCTGAATTAATGTTTGTTTACCTGTGGATGTCTTTCTCCCATCACAAAACGTCAAATCCACGTGGAAGGAATCTCCTTCAAGGCCATCACCCCATTGCCCGAGACAGTACATAGGTGTTCAGTCAGTACTTCATGAATGAATGAGTGAATGAATGAATGAGGTTAGTGAAAGTCTTAGTCTTCATGGAAGCCATGAATGAGGTCAGTGAAAGTTTTTGTTTCCAC
>PJEM01004664.1:0-129440 GCA_004023845.1 Helogale parvula | reverse complement strand
TACTTCTCACAAGTAAAAGGGGTCATGTTCCCCCTGCTTCAAAATCCATCAAAGAGTTCCCACTGCACTTTACTGCAAAACACAGATTCAGGATGGAGGCTTCAAGGCCTCTGTTCTTGGTCCCTTCACTGCCTCTCTGACTTCATCTTGGGCCCCTCTCCTTTTGCTTCTTGTGTGTCACACTCGCTTGCTATTTTTCAAAGTGTCCCAGTTCGTTCCTGCCCCAGGACATTTGCACTTGCGTTTCCCTCCACCTGAAACCCACAATGACTCTCTACCTCGAATTCAGTGTATTTCTCAGATCAGGGTATTATCATCTGAATTAATGTTTGTTTACCCGTGGATGTCTTTCTCCCATCACAAAACGTCAAATCCACGTGGAAGGAATCTCCTTCACGGCCATCACCCCATTGCCCGAGACAGTACATAGGTGTTCAGTCAGTACTTCATGAAT
Source organism: Helogale parvula (assembly GCA_004023845.1). Taxonomy (NCBI): domain Eukaryota; kingdom Metazoa; phylum Chordata; class Mammalia; order Carnivora; family Herpestidae; genus Helogale; species Helogale parvula. Next base: position 128,986 of record PJEM01004664.1, on the reverse strand, counting down.
GAATGAGTGAATGAATGAATGAGGTTAGTGAAAGTCTTAGTCTTCATGGAAGCCATGAATGAGGTCAGTGAAAGTTTTTGTTTCCACCGGAGTAGCCTCCTTACCCTGAAAGTTTGAGTCAGTACAATTTTTTTAAGTAAGCAATGGTTTGTCACTTGCTTACAGGTCTTGCCACAGCTTACTTTCTATTATTTGGTGTCTGCTTCAGGACCAGGAAGAGCTACTTACCCCCTGGAACTTGGCACCTGTTTCTTCTTTGCATACAGCTGCCATTACCCAGGGCGGCTGAGAGTGGAAATGTTCCTGGAGGAGAAATTTGGGATAAAAGGTGAAGGAGGGAGTATCCAGGACATCCCATTTGGCCACAGTAGTTGGCAAACTTCCCAAACAGGACCGTCTGAGAATGTGCCTTGAGCCAAATAGCTACCCAAGCATGCAAAATCTCGCTTTCTCGGCAAATAAAAGGCCGGTGAAGCATATCCAAGGATGCTGACTGTGCGTGGATTTTTTTTGCTCTTTAAGCAAATATTCATTAACAGAATGGATTGTAGAGAGCATCCAAACTGATAGAGAAACCATCAGGAATAAAGGAAATGTTTTCAAACTGGAAAAAGTCAGGGAAGCACAACGACAAGGAAAATACGGTTTAGATAACAGATATTTGATAAAATGTATCTTGATTATAATAGATATAAATACTTTGATGTACCTATTAAAAGCCAAAGTAGGTGTGCCTGGGTGGCTCACTTGGTTAAGCGTCCGACTTTAGCTCAGGTCTTGCAGTCTGTGAGTTCAAGCCCCACGTCCGGCTCTGTGCTGACCGCTCACAGCCTGGAGCCTGCTTTGGATTCTGTGTTTCCCTCTTTCTCTGCCCCTCGTCCACTCATGCTCTGTCTTTTTTTCTCTCAAAAAAAAAAAAAACCATTAAAAATAAAAGAGGAAACTACCATCTTTATATGGGCAAGGACCTGGTCTTATTCACAATTTCTTACTACACAGACTAACCCTTCCAATCCTTCTGAAATTGTGTTAATGTCTGCAAAACAATAAATCTGGCCAAAACAACCGTCTGGCATCCCGTGAGGATGACGCTTAGTAAATATTTACTGAATAAATAGGATTGATTCCGTGCATGATCCAACCCTAGCAAATTGAGTGAAAAAGTTAAATCGATAAGACGTGTTCAAGAGACAAAGAAGGGTAACATAGAGCAATGCCTTTCACCAGATCAGTGAAGAAACAGCAAAGAAGCAGAAACAACAAATACTCTCTCCTAGAAATAAAGAAGCAGAAGTAACCAGAAATGCAGAGAAAATTCTAATAGTTTTGAAATTATTTTACATAACTTGAAACAGATACATTTTTTAAATTGTGACATATATGGATGTGTAGGTTGCTAAAATGTACTCAAAAAGGAATTCGGAAACCTGACCCTATAAGCAAGTATGGACAGAATGAGAAATGTGTCAAAGAACAGTATCCCCTTTCTCCCGCCCCCTAAAAACTGACAGGTCCAAAAGGGTTTCTAGCTGAATTCACTTCAAACCTTTAGCAAATGAATAATTTCCCAATGTTTTAACTCTTCCAGAACCATCGAAGAGAGACAAGCTTTATAGTTTCACTCAAGAATTCTTTAAGACACTGTTACCAAACCTTCGCAAAGCTAGTGCACGGAGAGAAAACCACACGTTCTGCATAACGTGCGTGGATGGACCTTGAGGGCATCAGTCACGCTAGGTGAAGAAAGACAGATCCTGTATGGTCTCTCATGTGGAATCTGGAAAAACCAAACTCACAGAAAAAGAGATCAGATATGTGATTGCCAGAGGGAGTGTGCAGGGGGGATAGGGTGAATGTGGGTCAAAAGGTGAAAATTTTCAGTTATAAGATGAGTAAGTCCCGGGCTATAAATCACAACATCATGACTATAGGTAACAATGCTATATGGATATTTGGAAGAACAATGCTATATGGATATTTGAAAGGAGCTGAAAGAGTAGATCCTCAGAGCTCTGATCACATGGGGAAAAAGTTTTTGTACTATATGAGGTTATGGATGTTAACTAAAATCCCTGTGGTGATCATTTCACAACATATACCTATTACAAGTCATATGCATCACACCTTAAACGTAAGTGTTGCCAGTCAATTATATCTCAATAAAACTTCAAGAGAAAAAAACTTTATAAGCCAATATGCTAATGGATATTGGTATATCCTAATATATTTAATATTAGGATATTAAAATACAGAATCTAACACCATTTTAAAATCTAACACCATTGGGATGTCTGGGTGGCCCAGTTGGCTAAGTGTCCGGACTCTCGGTTTCGGCTCAGGTCATGATCTTGTAGTTCGTGAGTTCAAGCCCCACATTGGGCTTTATGCTGACAGCTCAGAGCCTGCTTGGGATTCTCTCTCCCGCTGTCTCTCTGCCCCTCCTCAGCTTTTATGTGCTCACTCTCTCTCTCTCTCTCTCTCTCTCTCAAAATGAATAAATGAACAAAAAAATTTGTAATGCTAAATAACACCAAAGTTACTCCAATAATACAAAAAATCAAGAAGTGATGTATATATCAATATGGATATGTTTAATGAACTTAAATGAAAATAAAATAAAAATAAAATCTAACACCATTATGATCAAAAAGAACCCCATTCTGGGTGGCTCAGTCAGTTAAGTGACTGACTTCGGCTCAGGTCATGATCTCACATCTGTGAGTTCAAGCCCCACGTCAGTCTGCTTCAGATTCTGTGTCTCCCTCTCTCTCTGCTCCTCCTCCGCTCACTCTCTGTCTCTCTGTCTTTCTCTCAAAACTAAATAAACATTTTTTTAAAAAGGAATCGCACTCTTAGATCATGTATTAACAGGTTAAAGGAGAGAAAAATATATGGCTCAGTGTCTGGGAGTGAGAAGGGCTGGAAGGAGTGACAGGGCCCCAGGACAGGGGCCCCAGGGTCCCCAGAAGACACTGCAACATTTAACAGGAAGTCGGCAGCAGCCCTCTCACAGGCTGGCTGCAGAAAGAGTTAGGGGACAGCTCTGGATTAGGAGGAGCATGAGAACTCCGTGCCTGGATGCTGGTGGCCTGTGGCCATTGGTATATTTCCCCCCAAACCCTGCCACCCCAATAGCATTAACTCCAGAGGTGGGGCGACATGGCCAGAGGTGGGAAGGAACCTCAGCAGCTATAGCAGGAGGCCAAGGTCAGGATGGGACAAACGCCAGAGGCAGGGCAATAGGACATCGCTACTGACTATGCTCTCTCCCCTCAGTGGTCGAGAAGTGTCAGTCTTTTGTTGTTGTTGTTCTGAGAGAGAGATTGACAGGTGAGCAGTGGAGGGGCAGAGAGAGAGAGGAGGCGACACAGAATCTGAAGACAGGCTCCAGGCTCTGAGCTGTCAGCACAAAGCCTGACATGGCTCGAACCCACAACCATGAGATCCTGACCTGAGTCCAAGCCAGACGCTCATCTGACTGAGCCACCCAGGCGCCCCAAGGAGTGTCGGTCTTGAAGTCACCTGGCAAGAGCAAAATCTGCTGATGATGGGGGGGTCTCAGAAACGTGGTGCTCCCCAACACTTTTGATAATGACCAAACGTTTTCTTTGCCGAATATCTGTGTTCGATTAAGGAAAGTTTCATCTTAAATAAACTAGAGGAGAGCCCTTCGCATAAAGACTCCCCTTTGAAGGGGTCAGTCCCCTTGACCCCTTTACAAATAATTCCCACCCTGTGCCAACAACATAGAACGACAAGGGTCTGGGCGTTTGGGCTTTTCCGTGACCGTCGCTGGCCTCTTTCCTGCGCCCGCCCCCCCCCTCCCTGCCAGCCTTCAGATCATCGAATTTCATTATAAACTTCCATTTGATCTGACTCTGCCATTTTGACTGCAAAAGAAAATGTGCTGGATCGTAACTGTTCACCATTTTCAAGGCCACGTGGCAAGCCTGGTGTGCGGACACGCCCACCGCACCCTAGCCCTTCCTTCTCCGGGCTCTCCCTTCCCGTCCTTTTCTGCTCACCCGGTGAAAGGGGGGAGGGGGGGCACAGGTGATAAAGTGCAACTACTTCTGCTACTCTCAATTCACTTTCGTCGGAGAGGCATTTATTAAGCCATTAAGCGTCCGCTAGGTGCCAGGCACAGTGCCCAAGGCTGGGATGCAGCCCGTGGGCTCCAGGAGGGCATGGTGCCCGGGTTCGGGTTGCGGGGAGGAGGGCGGCGGACTCCAGGCCCATCTCCCACCGCGGACTGCGGGGCGGCTTTGGCACGTCAAGGGCTGGGGGCCCGTGAGCAGGAGACCTGCGGTGACAGGGCAGCATCCTTATGGAGCAGGACGGCCTCGATGGGACGGGGCACCGGGGGCCCCACCCGAGGGGGACAAGCGGGCTGTTGTGGGCTCGAGCAGGTCTGGGAAGCCGCGAACCGGGGCCGCGGGGTGGTGGCGTCTGTCGTGAAGGTATTCACGTGCACCCTTGGGCTGGGGCGGCCCTGGAATGCGGACTGTGTGGTGTAGGTTCCAGTGGAGGCAGGTATGTATATGTTTGTCAAAGGAAAGCGTGCACCTCAGATGCCGTTTTGTTAAGCATCTCAAAAGCAGGTATTCTGTGAAATGGGTCTGGGAAATATCTTCCTGAGATCAGAAGAAACTGAGTGGGAAGGCTGTGTTTAGGAAAGGTTGGACTGGGTTAAGAGAGAGGAGACTGGCCCGTGGACAGCGGTCCGCAGTAGGACTGTCACCATCATCGTGGGGGCAGGGGGGGCCTGGACCCCAAGGAAATGATGTTGGGGAATTTCCGAGAGCCACCGTCACAGGTGTCCTCACCTCCCAGGACCAAAGAGCGGCCGGAGTCCCTTTCTTCTCTCTCATAATTTTCTCCTTATCTTATCCCCTGACCTTGCTCCAGGGACCTGACTCACTTGACATTATCAAGGCAAGAGTGGAGTCCAAGAGTCTGTCAAAGAATGTTCCCTTACTTTCAACATTCTGCTCAAAAACAAGATAGAAAACCTATAAAACAAGATAAAAAACGCAAACCCTGCATTACACATTTTGAACAGTCACCAACCGTCACCTTGGATCGCACCATAAAACACAGGATGTCTAAGGGACATTCCTTGCGGGGGAGAGGGGGCGCCTGGGTGGCTCGGTCAGTTAAGCATCTGACTCTTGATTTTGCCTCAGATCTTGATCTCACAGTTCATGGATCTGAGCCTCTAGGAGGCTCTGCGCTGACAGTGTGGAGCCTGCTTGGAATTCTCTCTCTCCCTATCTCTCTGCCCCTCCCCTGTGCTCTCTCTCTCTCTCTCTCTCAAGAGCGCGTGCACACACACACACACACACACACACACTCTCTCTCTCTCTCCCTATCTCTCTCTCAAACTAAATAAACTTAAAAAAAAAAGAAATTCCTTGCTCACTCGATTATGTAACAATAGTCAATCAGTAAACTGCCATGAATCAAAGCGGATGTTTGGTGATAGATTTCATGACGAGCTGATGAAGAGAAAAAATGAGTTTTGCCTTCTTTCCTGTGAGAAGAGAAGGAAGATTGCTTTATTCTGCAATAACCCCTCATCGATTGACTACAATTCTAGGCCGGCCACTTCCCTGCCTTTCCGTGGATGGTAAGAACACATGCAGGCCGCCTCATCCGGTCTGGAAACAGGCACTTGGTCGACCCCATTGGTAAGCTGGCCCAGACCATCTCCACAAACTTTCCTACTCCAGCTGACCCAGTCACCCCAGTACAAATATGTGCACAATGAGCCTGCTCTAGCTCCCTATTTCCTACCTCATATCTAAACATAGTTCTGGCATTATTGACTCTTCCTCTAAAATGTTTCCCAGGGTGCCTGGGAAGCTCGGAGAGTTTGGTATCCCAACTTCGGCTCTGGTCATGATCTCATGATTTGTGAGTTCAAGCCCTGCATCTGGCTCTATGGTGATAGCTCAAAGCCTGGAGCCTGCTTCAAATTCTGTGTCTTCCTTACTCTCTGCCCCTCCCCTGCTCGCTCTCTTTCTCTCTCAAAAATAAATAAACAATAAGTAAATAAAATAATATAAAATAAAATGTTTTCTATTTCAATTCATATCTTTTTGTCCTTTGACTCCACTTTAGTTCAGAACCATAGAAAATCACCTGAGGCCATTGCTATGGCCTTTTGCTTCCTGTTGGCCCTTCTTCCACTGCCATCAGATCATTTGAAAGGAATCCCAAAAATGTGGTCCATGGAATAGCTGTTAGGTGAAAAAGGGGAAAGAAAAGGATGCATTCCAAAATTGGAAAGTTCTAGGTTAAACGAATTTAAATAGGTTCTTTTCTGCAGGACTTATCAGAGCCTTTAATACACTAAACATGTGCATTATGAATCTTGAAGTGGGGATATAAGATGTGTTGTTCTAAGATATTTTGAACAAGGAGCACTAACCTCCCACTCTCACCTTTCTTTGTCAGTAGATCAGCCTCGAGATGAGTGACCAGAGCACACTATGAGAAACCGTACTAATGAGGACTTATTTCTCAAAAACCATGTTCTACTAGTCCAGAAGGCTTTTAATACATACTCAGAATCTTGTATTATATGGAAACAGAACGCATTGTTTGATATTTTATATTAATCCTAAAATGTATACCAAATTTTATACCTACAAAAGAATAAACACAATGTACAAATAAGAGACAAAGACTATTACAAAGGACGCAGCTGATGAACAAGCCAGGGGCCGGGATTTTTTTTCTATGAAAAGCCAGAACTTATCAAAGGAACAAATGATTTTTGTGAGAGGAGGGTGAAGCGTCGCTTTCTTCTTTGCAGCCCACGCAGGCTCTGTCGCTGTGGCGTGAAAGCAGCTTTCAACCAGATGGAAATGGACATAAACGCAGTGTAACGTTGCATTTACAAAACAGGTGGCAGGCCAGATTTGGACCCTGGGCTATAGTTGGTCAACCCTGAACTGGATCGTGACTAATCCCTTGGAGCTCCTATGTACACATTTCCTCTTGCATAACATTTTCTCTCACCAAGGGTCAATCCTATTTAAGGCATATCTGGACTGTTTACACAACATATAGATGGGTAGATAGCTGATAGATAGTTTCCTTATTTTTTTTAATGTTTATTTATTTTCGAGAGAAAGCAAGCATGAGCAGAGAAAAGCAGAGAGAAAGAGGGAGACAGAGAATCCCGAGCAGGCTCCACACTGTCAGCACAGAGCCGGATGCGGGGCTCGAACTCATGAACTGCAAGATCATGACCTGAGCTGAAACCAGCAGTCAGATGCTTAACCGACTGAGTCACCTAGGTGCTCTTTGTTTTGCTATTTTGAAAATGCGGCTGTGAAAAATTTTGACAGTGCTTCAAATATGCTCAGTACATTTCTTTCGGGGAACGTCTTCAAATTCTCTGCACATATACCTAAAAAGGATTTGGAAACACTACGTGCCTCCTCACATATTTTATGTGGAAATCTAATATTTTTATGAGAAAAAATCTTGCAAAATATATAATGTCTGAAATAGTTGCAAAGAATATAATTCCAGTACACATTACCAATGTTGACATTGGAAAATAATACAACTCCTAAATGTAAGAGTTTCTTTAGCATTTAGAAACTTTATTTCTTGCCTTTTTCTTCTTTAACTTATAATTCCAGATTACCACCCTCATAGGATTTTATCCTAAAGCAGTGCCTTTGTATGCTTGAAGGCCTTTTATTGTTCATTAAAGCATGTTTCTCTGCACCAAAAAAATCTATAAATTAAAATTTTTATTATGTCTTTTTGCCTGTGATCATAAGGTTTTAAGGGTTAGGAAATTTTTCTTCTAAATTAAGTTATTGTTAGAATTAATATTAGTACAAAAATGATTTTTTAATATAAATATAATTTAAATTTTTGACAGATCATGAAACATTGGTAAAATTTCACTGGAAATGCATCACCAAATAAGATAAATGGAGAGGCACCTGGGTGGCTCAGTCCATTGAGCATCTAACTTTGGCTTAGGTCATGATCTTAAAGTTCGTGAGTCTGAGCCTTGCATTGAGCTCTGTGCCGACAGCTCAAAGCTTGGAGCCTGCTTTCGATCCTCCCCCTCCTCTGCCTTTACTCTGTCTCTCTCTGTCTCTCAAAAAATAAAAACTAAAAAAAAAGTTTTTTTAATCCAAATCTCCCTGCAAGAAACTGGATAATGCTAGGCTTGACTTAGTTTTATTTAAAACAAAAAAGATAAAAGGAGATTTGGTTTACCAGCAGTTTATATATCCATACTGTATTTGTGTCTGATTTCCACTGGAAACATATCTGCTTGCTGTAATGTAGGAAGCACAGATAAAATTAATATTGATGAAGCTAATAAAACACGATAATACTGATGATGATCAAATTTATTGGGAGGTTCAATTAAAGCCCCTTCAGGACATTATATCTATGGGAGAGAATTAGCCTAAAGATTTAGATTTACTTAGTGATCGACCATGGTTCTTAATCACCCAACCGCTGTCTAGCAAATAGTGAAGACAGATATAGATCTGGGAGGCAAAAGATTTATAAAGTTACTGCAAAGATGCAAGATTGTGGCAGAATTACTGGATGCTTCAGCTATCTGTTTAAATCTAAACCAACCCCTCCCCAGCTGTTGAAAATGTTTGGAATCTCTATGTACATTTTTATGTCTATCTGATGAGGCAATGTTATGAGAAAAGCAAATGCTGCCAAACTAAGAGAGACTGCTTTGTTGTAAAAGAGGCTGTGACCATGGATTGGGGTGTTGGGGGGTGCGTGAGGTGGGGTGGGGAGGGGAGTACTTGTCAGAGTTCATTCCAGTGGGCCTGGAATTTTCGTGAACTGTCCTACTGAAACAAGAAATGCGCATCCATGATGTCATGCATGATTTGCCCATTGAATCGGTAAGCCCCCCGAAAAGTCTGGCACTAGGGCTGGTTAGGAGCAAGGATGTCTACATGACCAGTAGTGTAAAAGAGGCCCCAGCTTAGACGCCTAAAGGCGTCTCCATGAGGTCCTGGGAACTGATTCCCTTAAAGTCTTCTTGCTCTCGCTTCCCTTAGAAAGTCCTCATTAGAAACTCAACAGGTGAACATGGAGGAAGGAAAAGAAAAATGAGATCAAAACAGAGAGGGAGGCAAACCGTATGGTTCTCTTAAATACAGAGAACAAATTGAGGGTTGGTAGGTCGCGGTGGGGGGTTAAATGGGTGACAGGCATTAAGGAGGGCACTTGTTGGGATGAGCACTGGGTATTATATATAAGAGATGAATCACAGGGTTCTACACCTGAAGCCAAGACTACACTGGATGCTAGCTTACTTGAGAAAAAAAAAAATAAAGCAAGCAAGCACTTTAAAATTTTAATAAATTAATAATGTTAATTTTTTTAAAAGTCCTCGTTCAAAAGTAACTCCAAAGTCACTCTAACATCCGCCTCCCCCCCCCCCCCCCCCTTACTACAGTACCGTGAATGCCCCTAACAGATCTGACACCAACCCCGGAGATCTAGCTGCGCAGTAGGAACCTGTGCTCAAGCTCCGAGAATGTGCATATCTGAGGGTTTTGTTACGAAATGAACCTGCAAGGTTGAAGGAACGAATCTAATGCCTTTCCTGGACTCTGAGGGCTCGGGCAGGGAGTTTCAGGGACCAAAAACTCCATCCAGCAGAGCTCACTGGCCTGGCGCAGACTGCGAGTATCAGACCACGACCAGCAGGGGGCAGCGCATACCTAGGCACCCAGCTTTCCAGGCGAATCTATGACCTTAGCTTTAACAAGTCTACCTGGGCACGTACAGTTACCCTTGGAGCACAACCTGAAGCACAATCCCAGGTCCAGGGCTAGACCAAGACAAGACTCAGAAGTGGGAAGGCTCCCTGCTCCCTGCTGGGTTCCTCTTCAGCTTCTCAAAGTACGACTGGGCGACAGGCAGCGTGGGCCTGGACTAGGAGTTGACCCAGACTGCAGCATTTCAGGCCCCACTGAGTCGGAATTTGCATTTCCACATTTTCCCAGGGTGATTTGTGTTCACAACAGAAGCTTAAAAAAACACTATGTGCCCACCCCTTCTCTACATAGACAGAGCCCCTAGCCTGTCCCCTGTCCCCAGCTTCTCCCTCCACCTCACCCGCACACAGGACAACATGGCAAGAGGTTTCCTGCTGGCTTGCAGGCTTAGCCAGAGGAGGGCTGCTCTTGTGGCCCCTCAGCATCCCTGAGATTTCCTCTTGAGGCCACTCAGGGATGTCCAAGCCTGTTTGCACCAACCAGCTGTATTTGTCTTTGGGCAGCTGCTGGGCCAGGGAGCACTGGGGCAAGGTGCCCCAAAGAGATGAGAATCTTCACTGACAGCCACAGCCTACGTCCAGAGTTGGTTTGGCAATAGAAATGTATGGCTTTCGAGTACGCACTTTTTTGCTTTACTTATCAGCATTTCGCAGTCAGACCTTTGAAATCAGGCTTCTCGCTGGTTGCTCGACCTCTATTTGAGGAAGGACCTCCTTCCAGAAGATTCCTCTTCCCGTCTAAATCCTATGTTCTGACAGGGAGGCTGCCGTCAGAGTGCTGTTGAAGAGAAAGCAAACATGAAGCAAATTTCTCTTGGGGAGTGAGGGCTTGCTAGGAGCTCCTTCCAGGAATATTCGTCTTTGTACAGATAAAGGGCTTGAGGAGTAGCCTCAGAGTTATTTTGAACAAAGAAGGTTTTCCCAGGACCCTCAGATAGGTCCCTGGAGGTGGGTGTCTGGTCCCAAGGCCATGTGAGAGGCTCTTTGGGAAGACCGGTCATGGAGGGAGCTCATAAGGCTGGTGACTGGAAAACTGCCGGCCTTTCTGGAGGCACCCTGGACCTGGAGACGTACCCCGGAAGTGAACAAGGCAGAAGAAATGGAAGAAATGTGTGAATTCCCTAATCCTCTTTCTTAAGGAAATACATGCAGGAGACGGGAGAGACTAGTCTAGAGGGGTGGGGTGAGGGGGTGTCCATGAACTGTGTTATCTATCTCTTCCCTCCTTCCTCCCTCTCTTCCTGTCTTCCCTCCTTCCTTCCCTTTTCTCTCTCTCTCTGTCGCTCTCTCTTTTTCTTTCTCTGTGTCCCTGCTCACTCACACCAGGCATGTTCTTGTTTCCTCTGTGTCAGAAGCAATTCAAATATAAGCTCATTATACCCACAGGATCTGCCTCCGTGTGTGGCTTTCCCCAGTCCCCCCTCTCTCTACGGCTCACCTCGTGTTTCAGGTGTCCCAAGGCCAGACCCAGTTCCCAGAGGTTCCTCTGCTCCTTTCTTCATAATCAAACCCATTGAAAACCTTTTCACAGTGAGCCATAAATGACCCTTGGATCCAGGGAACTACCTCTTCCAGGACATTTGCACTTGAAAGCCTAGATCAGAGCTGAAATCGTGTGAGTGAACTGGTGGAGAAGGTCTGAGAGGTGAGGGTTCTGTTGTTCTTTCTAGAGAGAAGGCTCGATCCCAGGTTGAGCGTAGGCATAGAGGGTGCTAAGTACCTCACTCACTTAGTGTTTACCACCTACTATGTCCTCTACTTCTGGAAAAGTGCTGGATGTAGGGTTAGCATTCAACCAATATTTCAGTGGAAAAGGAAAAGGAAATGTTCCATCACCCTAGAGTCATGGGAAAATATAAACAGGGACTGCCTGATGCCATGGACACTAAATTATTAATAGGACATCAGAGACGGTTACCTGACACCAGTGTGGGTCACCATGAGCAACCATGGGTCCCTGGATTTCTTTCTTTTATTTTTTAAATGTTTATTTATTTATTTATTTTGAGAGACAGCAGGTGAGGGGTAGAGAGAGAGCAAGAGAGAATATCCCAAGCAGGCTCTGCACCCAGCACACAGAGCCCGACACAGAGCTCAGTCTCGTGACAGCAAGCTCATGACCAGGGCCTACGTCAAACATCTGACCCTTAACCGACTGAGCCACCCAGGAGCCCCCCGGGCACTGAGTTTCTGAATCTAACAAGCTTTCGTCAGTGTGAGCACATTTCTTGTAAACAAATTAAGACCAATTTCCTAAAGACTATTAGAGAGAAATTTAGAAAAGTTATTTTTGGTGTTGGTGACGTGCAGCCTTGCATTCCATAAAACATGGAAGATGCCATCACCTGTGGAACCAATGACCTTTGTTCCTGTGACTCACGCTTACAACTTGGCATTGCCTTTGAATGGCTCCTAACAAGACTGAAGAGTCTTCTTGCACAGGTGCTGTGCCTTCACTCCTCTGTTTCCCCCAGAGCGCCTGGGACAGTGCCACGCAGAGAGCAAGTGTAGATCCTCGTGGAATAAATAAGCCCAAAGTCTTCTGCTTTCTGTATTCTCCAGGGAGTGACACTTAGGGGATAAGAAATGAAAACAGCATGTGTAGGATAGAAAATGCCTACCAGCCAGGGGAGTGGGTGAGAGGAAGCACTATTCCACCATTGGTGAGGCCCCCATCTGGACAACTATCTTCACCTTTCCTTCCTGGCCAGGTTCTCCCATTGTCGAGGTCAAGACCCCACGCCCCCTCCTCTGGGAAGCCCTTCTCACACCCTCCAGGCAGAATCCACTACCTCCTTTGTGCTTTCTTAGCATTGGACTCAGACCCCCCTGAGTCATAGTAAGTTACATAAGCTTTTACCGTTTTGGACTAGTCCAAAGCTTCCTGAGACCAGCCACCAAGGGCACAGTGCATTCTCCCAGCCCAGCTGTCGCCGCAACGAGGACAGTCAATATTATTTGATGAGTTAATGAATTCATAAATGAACGGGTGTAGTTTCCACAGCAGACACAGGTGGAAAAGGAGACGACAGACACTCTTCCCACTGATCTTAATGCTTTACAGAAGATGCCGGCAAGGCAGGTAACTGATCATTCTGCAACATTCTGCAACACCTCATTCTGAGGTGTATACAACCATTGCATTTTTTAAATGTTTATTTTTGAGAGACAGCGTGAGTGGGGGAGAGACTGAGAGGGGGTCAGAGGAGCCGAAGCAGGCTCTCTGCTGACAGCAGCCAGCCCGACTTGGGGCTCAAACTCACGAACCATGAGATCTTGACCTGAGCTGAAGTCAGATGCTCAAATGACTGAGCCACCCAGGTGCCCCCCTGTGCAAGCAAGGGGAATCTGTGCTTCCTTGTGGACACAGGCTGTGTCTAAATCTCAGCGCTGCGTCTCCATGGCTCTCTTAATCACTGACACTTACAGTGTTCATCTCATGGGTCAGAGCTAGTACATCATGTTCAAAGCCATGTTTGTGGCAAACAAAGCACATTTCATAGAACAGCTTCACTCCCGGGCCAGTGCCCACCTCCGAGTGGATGTACCCGGAGTGGCTGTCAGTTCTCCAAAGGGAAGACAGAGTGATCTGGGGCTAGCAGGTGACTTGAGGCAGACTCGCCTGGATGGCCCCATGACTTGTCAAAGCCTACCTTTTACTGGGGATTTAAGTGTTGGCTGCGTGTGCTGAGCCCTGCTGGGGGGGCCATTTTCCTGCAGCCAGGCACCGAGAGGGAGGCTGAGGCTTCCGTCACTAGATGCTGAGCAGACTTCTCTAGTAGAAACCCCAGGACACCCCTGAAAGTGCTGACTGCCACCTCCCAGGGAAAGATGGATTGGCTTGGCTCAGAGTGGCCGAGGGAGACACTGTCCCCAAGAGATTGGTGCGTTCCATTCACTGGGGACTGGTTGAGGTCAGGACTAAAATAAACAAGCCCACACCTGTTGTGAGCTGTAAGAGCACAGGGAAGAGGAAATGAAGTCCTGCTTCCTCCCAGCTGCCCCTGCGTCTCACCGAGCTGCTCCTTGGGTCAGGCTAGGCCCAACCTGGGAGTATTATCAGAAAACTGACAGATTCACAGAAAAACAAGAGTCAAGATCCCGGAACAATCCCGTGTTAATTGCAGAATAAAGAAGCAGCTCATTTTCTCTCCCTCAGAAGAGTAAGTAAATAGTCAAGGCAGTGCATTTCTGTAATACTAGCAGCTATCTTTATTCTTTTTTTTTAAATTTTTTAGAATGTTTATTTATTTTTGAGAGAGAAGGAGAGCATGCACAAGTGGGGGAAGGAAGGGAGAGAGGGAGACACAGAATCGGAAGCAGGCTCCAGGCTCTGAGCTGTCAGCACAGAGCCCGAGGCAGGGCTCGAACTGACAAACAATTAGATCATGACCTGAGCCGAAGTCAAATACTTAACCAGCTGTGCCACCCAGGTGCCCCTAGCATCTCTCTTTAGTTAACATTATATATCCATATAAATTAGACAAACCAAACTAGACTGAGTCTTGGGGTAGAAATCACTCTATCTTTATACTAATACCATGAAAATTGATTTGTGCAACTAAGCTAGGGTCTTGAGAATTATTATAGATGTGATTATTTTAGACCATTAAATGTGGGGGTCCTGAGAAGGTGTGATTTCCACATCTGGGGACACATGTAAATGCTATGGGCCTCGGAGCCCCTTTTGCAAGGGAATATGATCATCCTCTGGACCAAGTCATTATAGGAACCAAGTCCTGTAACTAAGACCCCTGACTCAGGTGTGAAAAAAGAAAGACCCTCTCCTCCTCATGGGCAGTTGGTGGGATGGGCAGGGAGTTTTCCTGAGGTAGAAGTGGTTGCATGGGGACACTGACCTGACCAGGTATCAGAAGCATGATTGAGAGGGAGGACTGTTTCCTGGGGGAATCTCCCAAATTGTCCTCCACCCTAGACCCACACACCAGCTCCAGGCTTCAGAAGATAAGGGCTCATGTGACACTGAAGGATGCGCTCAAGAAAAATCATTTTTAGGAAACCGAGGGAGAGAATCTAATAAGACTTTTAACAATGGATGGAGGAAGAGCGTGGTGAGCACAGCCATGGAGTGACCTGGTCCACACGGTGATGCCAGCTTTGGAAGGAGGGACGTGGGAAGGGAACTTAGCCCCCCAGCTGCTAAAGCCTCAGCTCATTGCGTGGGAAATGAAAGCAGGTCAGGCAGCAGAGAAGCAGCAGGGACAGGACCGATCCAGAGGTACCCAGCAGGACTGTGGAAGCACCAAGAACGCCCAAGACATTGGGAAAGAAGCCATGTTGCTTGTCATAAGTGAGATCTGAATTTGAGGACATTTTTCCTTAATCTTAAAGGACAAATTGTCCCCAGCAAACAGGAAGACTTGACGACATAGGAAGATGAGTCACTATGGTCATTACAGATACTGTTATTGTAAGGCATAAATATTTCAGTATTTAGATGTGTAGACTTAGCTGGTCCTTTCTCTCCAGGCCTCAGTTTGATCATCTGTAGATTGATGAGTTTGGCCACATTAGATCTAAATCTAATAATCTAATACTCTGTCTAAGTTTCCTTCCAACTGTAATGGGTTATGGTGCTTGGAATTTGGAAAGGAAGGGGGAAATTTATGGAGAAACCAGTAAAACTGTACATAATGAAGGAGGAGGGATAACAAGAGGCAGCAGAGAAGTGAGGTTATGATTCTTGAGCAGATATGATAAGGTCACGTGTCAGGAGTAACTCTTACTGGGGTAACCAACCATCCTCACTTGCCTGGGACTCCTTGATCACAGAACTGTCACCCGAACAATAAATAGGACTCTAGGAGAAGATTCAGGTGAAAATAAAAAAAGAAAGAAATAGGGGCGCCTGGATGGCTCAGTTGGTTAAGCGTCCAACTTCAGCTCAAATCATGATCTCATGGTTCATGGATTTGAGCCTGCATCAAGTTCTGTGCTGACAGTTCAGAGCCTGGAGCCTGTTTCAGATTCAGTGTCTCCCTCTCTCTCTGCCCCTTTACCACTTGTGCTCCATCTCTCTCTGTCTCAAAATAAATAAACTATAAAAAATTTTCAAAAAAAGAAAGAAATAGATATTATATCACTCAGTGTGCATGCTTCCAAAAGCCCAGCCAGACATGTAATATGTAGGACAGTTTACCAAGACAAATTAGAGTAAATAGATTTGAAGATTATTAAGCAAATTTACACAATTCTAAGAGTCAGTGCCCTTGTGTTTTGAGTTCTAGAAGAGAGTAGGATTTGCTTCGTTGAGGATCAGGGTACTCGTTTGTGCACAGCATCGTCCCCTGTCCTCCCCTCCCTCACGCGCTCCCACCACCTCCTCCGCTGTTGGTTGGTTTGAGCCCCTTTGGAGGAAGAAGTTGGGAGTAAAAATTGAAAAGGTTGTTTTTGGTGAGAGACTTTGTAAGATGCAGGGCTCAAACAGTGATGCCTCAGTACCCAAGTGACAAAGTATGAGATTGAAGCAGGCAGAGAAGTTCTGTCCACTTCAGCAGGGAACCCGGCTTCCTTCTGGCTCCTTGAAGACGTATGGCCTTCGAGCATTCCAAGATGGCAAGCGCCCTGTGGACGTTGATGCAGTCAGCAATGGCAGGGGTGAGATACCCTCAGGCGACCCGTGAAAAGTGGCATTAAGAATATATTTATATACAAAGAAATATGTATGGTTTTCTGGCCTGCTTCATTTAGTCATAAAAGATGAGGTTCAGGGGCACCTGGGTGGCTCAGTCTGTTGAGCGTCCAATTTCGGCTCAGGTCATGATCTCGCCGTTCACGAATTCGGGCCCCACGTCAGGCTGTGCTGACAGCTCAGAGCCTGGACGCTGCTTTGGATTCTATGTCTCCCTCTCTCTCTGTCCCTCCCCAATGCATGCTCTGTTTCTCTCTCTCTGAAAAACAAACATTAAAAAAAATTCTTTTTAAATAGTCCTCTAGTTTTCTTTTGATCAGTGTTAACATGGAATACAATTCCTATCTTTTTACTTTTCAACTTATTGTTTCCTTATAAATAGCAATAGTTATGTTATGCTTTTTACCCTAATCTGATGATCTTTTCTTTTTAATAGGGGTATTTAGACTCTGTCCATTTAATGGGATTATTGAGGTATAGCTAAATTAGAATCTATTACATGCCTATTTATTTTTTTATTTGTTTCATCTGCTCTTTGTTCTCTTTTTTTCCTTTTCTGCATCTTTTAGACGCACTGTCTTTTATGAGTTCATTTTATCTCCTTTGTGGAATTATTAGCTATAATTCTGTGTCTTGTGTTTAGTGGTGGGTTTAGGATTTAAGGTATACAGTATAACCTATCAGAGTCCCAAAACAAAAGCCTTAATGTTCATTCAAATTATGAACATAATCTTTATTTTTATTTTTAAATGCTTATTTATTTTTGAGAGAGCGTGAATTGGGGAGGGGCAGAGAGAGAAGGGAACAGAGCATCCGAAGTGGGCTTTGCACTGACAGCACAGAGTCTGACACAGGACTCAAACTCACAAATCACAAGATCACAAGATCACAAGCTGCGCCGACAAGATAACAAGATCACAAGCTGAGCCGAAGTAGGGCACTTAACCAACTGAGCCATCCAGGTGCCCTATGAACATCATTTTTATTTTGACATTATGATTTGGAATAATTTATCCAATGTTAAACCAATGTTAAAAGTATAATACACTAGCTAGGCTTTTTAAGAAGTTATATTGAATGTTACTATATATATTGATCACATATTTTCAGTGTAAATATTTGAGTTGTTAAAATAACCTGAATTGAGCAGATATGGCTACACTCTCCTATCACACCCTTACGAGACATTCTGAAGGATTTGTACCCTTGGCTTTTGATGGGTGATTGCACCAGATAATGTCACTTGTGCCTCAATAAAACCACAAGACCCAAAAGTTAACTTAATATTTCCTATGAGATAAATTCATCTGAAGGCCAAGATAACTATAAATACACTGTAACTTCAATGTTTAAAATTAGATCACGGGGGCGCCTGGGTGGCTCAGTTGGTTAAGTCTCTGACTTCGGCTCAGGTCAGATCTCACGTTCATGGGTTCGAGCCCCGCGTCAGGCTCTGTGCTGATAGCTGGCTCAGAGCCTGGAGCCTGCTTCCTGTTCTGTGTCTCCTTCTCTCTCTGCCCCTCCCCCTCTCAAGCTCTGTCTCTCTCTGTATCAAAAATAAATAAAACATTGAAAAAAATTTTTAAAAAAAATAAAAAAAAATTAGATCACGGAGGAAGGGTGGAGTAAGACAATTTGGTTGATATTTTCTTTGGAGATAAAAACCAGTAAGAGGCTTCTTCATGGTATAGATATTTCAGGCAATTTGCCTAAAGGCAATACGATTATTTCATGTAATCCCAGAAAGACGTGAGACTACAGTTTTTATCCTTTCCACAAACACTGAACCGTTATAATCATTATTTAACTTCTCCGTTTTTAACATAACATCACATTTTTGCTAGTCTGTTTGCTTTAGAAGTTCATACTCCAATTCCTTATTCCAAGAATGGAAGAAGATAATAATGGAAGTTTTGCCACTTCTGGGCTAAGGGAAGATTTTTAAAAATGTGATAGGTTCAAATTTGAAACCAAACCCACAATGAGGTCTGAATGAGCATTAGGGTTTAAAGAATCTAATGCACAAACACAGAATAGGAGAGACCTAATACTTGGAGAAACTCATAATAAAAAGAAATAAAGATTTGCTCCCAGCAATTCAGTAAGACGTAATAGTGTGAAAATTAAAATGACAAATCAACAAAGCTGACCACTTCACTGCACTTGGTTCTGGTAAGATCCTTTCCAGAGAAATTCTCTCTTTTTTTTTTTAAATGTGTATTTATTTTTGAGAGAGAGACACAGAGTGTGAGCGGGGGAAGGGCACTGAGAGGAGGAGACACAGAATCTGAAGCAGGCTCCAGGCTCTAAGCTGTCAGGACAGAGCCTGACGCGGGGCTCAAACCCACACACCGCGAGATTATGACCTGAGCCAAAGTCAGACACTTACCAGACCGAGGCGCCCAGGTGCCCCCCAGAGAAATTCTTTTTTCTTGTTGTGTTGTGCCAAACCCATGAAAAACTGAATTGAGAAGATTAGAAACTAAGTCAAACAGAATACACAAAAGAACTAGGGATGATATATTTGAAAATAAACTAGGCAAGATATGATACTGTCTTCAGAATTTGAAGAACCAATGGAGCGCCTGGGTGGCTCAACTAAGCGTCAGATTTCGGCTCAGGTCATGCTCTCATAGTTTGTAGGTTCAAGCCCCAGTCAGGCTCTGTGGACAGCTTGGAGCCTGCTTCGGATTCTGTGTCTCCCTCTCTCTCTCTGCCCCTTCCCTGCTCGTGCTCTGTCTCTCTCCCAAAAAAAAAAAAAAAAAAAAAAGGCATTAAAAAAGTTTTAAAAATGAATATTAAAAAAAAAGAATTTGAAGAACTTTCATACAAAACATTTATGACAGCAAGCACAAAGACCAAAAAGAGAATGTTCCAGCAGTTCTACAGGGCGCAAAATAAAGACATTCTGGGGTAATTGGGATTGTCTTACAGATTGACTGCTGACCCTCAAATCCCTGACCACAACGAGAATGCAATTTCTGGACCCACTCTTAGAGGCGCTGGAAATGCTTTCTCATAGGATGGGGGGCTGTAGGAGAACTCGATTGGCAGTGGTTTTAAGACCCCTTTACACTCTTAAAAATTATCGAGGACCCCAAAGAGTTTTAGTTTAATGTGAGTTGCATTAACCAATATTTACTATACTAGAAAGGAAAACCAAGAAAAATTTTAAATGTTGATGTATTCATTCATTAAAAGATAACAAAAAAACCCCCACTGCATACAAATAACATTTTTATGCAAAAAATGACTGTATTTTCCCAAACAAAAAATGCAGTGGGAAGAGTGGCATCATTGTGCATTTTTGCAAAACTCTTTAATGAATGGTTTAATGGGGGACAGCTGAATTCTTGTGTCTTCTGCGTTCACTCTCTTGCGATATTGCCTTTGGAAATGCTACCCTATGCTTGTGGGAGAATAAGAATGAAAAAAGAAAATGCTGTCTTAGTATTAATTATGAATATACTTTTGGTCCCATCAACCCTCAGAATCATGCACATCCCAGTCACACTTCAGCTGTGTTTTAGAGTCTGATAATATCAACCCAATTTATGGAACAACCAATACTACACGAATAAGCCAGGCTCTCCCCTTCCAGTGCAGGGCTGAGCAGATCCTACTTTGGAAGAAAGCATCGACATATGAATTCCTCAAAATCCAAAATGATTGTTCCTTTTTTTTTTTTCATATCAAGAAGTAGTAAAATCTTTAATGAGTAAAAGGTCAATACTCTTGAGGGCATCATATCATTGGCTGTTATGAGCTTAAATGATTCACCTGCAAAGAAGCTATCTTGAAGAAATTTCATAACTGGGTCACGTCAAGGTTGATATATCTATGAGGAAATTGAAACTTGCAGTTGTCCAAAAAGCAATTTTTTGCCTCAGAAATCTAAAAGCGATTTTAATTTACATGTAGTTTTCACTGTTTTCTCAGTTCTGCAGAAGTTTTGTGATAATTACACTCAAACATGTTTACAGTTGAAGGGGAAGAAACTCCAATTTGCACTGAATTTTTTAAACTAAATTTAAACTTGCATGTTTTCACAACACTAAAAACCATACTTTAGATCATATTTATGAGAATGCATTTGCTTCTGTATATCCAAATTTCTATTTTTATAAATTTGCTAAAGCACGTATTTACACATTATGTGTGAAACCCCAGGCAGTCTGAGATCAAAATGTTGGGCTAATTTATAAATCATAAAAGCTTATCACCGCTGAAGCTATTAAATTGACCTGTCTAAATTTTTTTTGTAATATCGTATTACAAAAGCCCAATATCTAAGCAAAATCCATTTTGCTACATTTTCATACTGCTATGATATTTAGATTATTCTCAAAACAAGCCAAACTTATGGTCTAATTCACAGTTTATTCTTAGTAATTGGATAATAATTACAATATTTGTTTAGTAAAAAATGAAATTGTCTAATTATTTTCCAAAAAGATCCAACTCCCTAAACTCTCTTTGCTTTCTCTCATTTGTTGCTAACAATTACCTGGATTGCCAGTGTCTATGTATCTCTCCTGTTCCTTTTTTTTTTTTTTAACTAGTCATCTGATTTCTTTTCCTAATATTGTGATCTATTTCTTAGGCAACGCTGCATTTCAATAATTCAATTCTTTAAAATTTTTTCTACATAGACTTTTCCAACCCAAATCTTCATACTCCTACCAATTTAAGAGAAAGGCTCCTCCGGAATGTTGGGTCCCTAAAATCACACCCAACAACCTGCTGATGAGCCTCCATGGGTCTTGTCAGCATCTCAGAGGGGACACCAGGCAAAGTTAGGATATTTATTGAGATTTTGAGCCTGGTCCTTTGAAGGAGGAAGGGGTGATGATTGAAGCTGAATTCAAATTGGGGGGAAATTCCATCATAACAGAGTAGGTTCAGTGGGTCCAGCAATGTGAAGATTTTGAAGAGTGTTCAAAGATTGTTGGGGAATAAACTGTCATTTGCTGCTTTGTATTAAAAAGTTGGTGGGTCTTTTAGGAAATTCCTGAAATGAGCAATATAGTTGTCTGCAATTTTTATCTTCCCAGGCAAGAATCCCCTTAAGAAGAATATTCCTGAAGAAAGTAAACCCATACTAACATACGTCGTAAGTTGTGTGGTATGGATGGTTTCAGTTTTCAATGTGATTCTCATGAAAGGAAAACAGAAAGCCACACAATTTTTGTAGAGAAAAGGATGCCTAATATATAAATATTTTAATAAGCTATTTATTTTGAACATGTATCAGATATAAACAATATAAATTATAAAAATAAATACACCTAGAAATATCTGTTGAGTTGAATGCATGAAAACAGTCCAGGTAGGAAGGAGAAGCTGACCAAGTGGCCTGATTCTGTCTCCCATGTTCCTCCTTTTTCTCTGAGCTCTAATATTTTGTGCCTTTGTCACCACCCTCCCAGATCCCTGAGTACAGTTTACAATTCTAACCCAAGTTGGAAGAAAAATATCCTTTCTTTTCAGTCCCCTGGCATAGCTAAGTTAGGCAAGAATTTTAGAAATTATTGCTAGCTACTAAGAAAATATTGAGAGAAGTGAACAAAGAAATAACTCCAACACTCAAACAAAAGAATGACACCTACAATAACCAATGGTATGTCCACTCACAACAATCAGTGCTGAGTAAACAGAACCATTGGTTTACTTAGTAAAAATTCCATGGTTGTTTCTTTAAGGCAGCATTGCTGATACTACTTTAATCACCAATTAACCATGGCCACACTTGGATTTTCTGAGATCATTCCCATAACAGCCCACAAGATGAAAGGGCTCCTTTGCTTGACATTCAAGACCTACGCAGTCTGGATAGGTCTACCTTTCCAGCCGCATTCTCTGCCTCTCCTACCCCTTCTCTTTCCCCAGTGCCTACCTGACCATCTGCCAAGAGACTTGCCATTCTCTGACCCCAGCATCTTTATTTATCCCCAGGTAATTTGCTTCTTGTTGTAACCACTTCTTAGAATGCACCCCCCCAACACTCTGCATGATGTTGCCCAACCTCAAGGCCAGGTGTAACCAGGACCCCCTCTGTGAAAACCTTCCCACCCTCCCACCTCTGCATTTCTATCGCCCCTGCCCTACCATGTCACAGTTAGCTCTCCATGTCTGCTCTATGCTAGGGTGTGAGTTCCCGGGGGCCTTGCTGGCTGGTGCATGGTGCAGCTTGCATTGGTTGAACTATATTGATATGACTTGGTTTGATTTGATCTAATGTTATTTAAGCCACTTTGCACACTACTATAGTTTCCCGTACTTTTAACCCCTGTGGTGGTTTCCTTATTGCATTACAGGGTGAGTAGTCACATAAGAAAAATGGAAGAAAAATAAGAACACTCAAAAAATTTAATCTACTCCTGGGGTGCCTGGGTGGCTCAGTTGGTTAAGTGGCCGACTTTGGCTCAGGTGGTTTGTGGGTTCAAGCCCCGCATCAGGCTCTATGCTGACAGCTCAGATCCTGGAGCCTGCTTCAGATTCTATGTGTGTGTGTGTCTCTCTCTGCCCCTCCCTTACTCATGCTCTGTTTCTCTCTGTCTCAGTAATAAATAAACATAAAAAATAAATTTAACCTACTCTCTATCAAAATTGTTTTTCTCTTGCTTCTGGTTTTCCAGGGAGGAGACAAATAGAATCTTATTTAAAAACAGATATTTTCCCATTAATTAAAAAAAAATCTCAAAACAAAACAAAACACAGATATTTTTAAATGTTACTCTTTTTTTCACCTAAAGTATAACTACCTCCCCTCCTATAAACAATTGATCTTGGATGTTAGGAATTAATTCAAGGAAGGAGCAAAGATTCCATTTAAGGTGGTCTGAGCCCCTCTTACCTTTCCTTCCAGGTAGCTGACTGGGGCCTGGGAGGCATGTCAGGTTAGGAGTCTTCGCATGCAGGCTGATCATAATGTTTCTTATTATAAAAATATATATGTGTGTGTATTTTTTCCTCATGTCTTTCATTTCTCTCATCATCTTTGGGAACACCTGCCTGCCTTCCTGAACTTTTTTTTTTCTTCCTGAACTTTAAAAAAATTTTTTTTTAAATTTATTTTGAGAGAGAGAGAGAGCAGGGGAGGGGAGGGGCAGAGAGATGAAAGAGAGAGAATCCCAAGCAGGCTCAGCGCTTTTAGCTCAGAGCCCGGTGCAGGGCTCAAACTCACGAACTGTGAGATCATGATCTAAGCCAAAATCAAGAGTCAGATGCTTAGCCGACTGAACCACCAGGTGCCCCCTCTTCCAGAGCTCTTCTCTTTAGTACTGATGACAGCTACAACCCTCAGGTCCTGTGGGGAATAAGTTTAGGAATTCCTGATGGGTTAACAAGGCATAAAGAATTACAAAGCCATAGGATGTACACACCCAAGTTTGGGTAAATAAGATTAGGTAAAGTGGGGACCAAAGGCCCCAGTATAGGACGAAGGTATAGGAATAAGGAATCTCAGGATGAAAACATCCAAGATGAGGTAAACAAGATTAGGTATTCATGGCCCGGAAATGCTCTCCAATTTAGTAAGATAACAGAAAGCTGCTTTCATAGGAAAGAAGGACCAAGTTAGGTAAACAGGGCTATAGGCCCCTGCGGGCAAAGCTGCCCGGAGCGGAGCTAATTAGCAAAAGAAAGGTGCCTTGTTGACCCTGAGGTAGCAGGCTCCATCTTGTCCCCTAGACCGGTTTAGGTAACGTGATGCCTCACGTCTGCTGTAAACAACCTTCCACCCAGCTCCAAGATTTTGTTTTGTATTAACCAAAACCCCTAACACCGAATATCTTCAAAACCCCCTTTCTCTCAAGCCCCTGAGTTAACGTTCACAATTTCATTGTCTCTTTGTGTATGCCATCACCACGTTTGTAAGCCTTCTGATTCTAACAAAAATGGAACCAAGACCCTTATTTGGGGCTCTTGTCTTCTCCCAGACCTTAGCCTGTCTCACATTTTTAATCCTGTATCTTGCTTTCTTGCTGAACAAGAAAGAACACCAGACCCAGAGTCTACTATAGGGTCCCTTAGCTGATAATGTGTATCAATTATCATCTGCCAGTGCAGCTGCCATATTGGACATCTCTGAAAGAGGGTCTAGGGGAACAAAGGGAGGAGGACATATACTCTTTATGGTGTTTTGTCTTGTTTATGACAAACATGACACTGGGAGAGGGCTCCCCATAGCCCTTCCAACCTCCAGGTAGAAGGACCCATAGACCCACTGAGGCACAGGTGGGCCTTCATTGAGATCATCTAAGCCTTCAATCCCAGGGAGGACTCCTCCATCGAGGCTGAAGGTCTCCATCTTATGCTATACCCAGTACCTTCCAAAATTCTTTCTTCAGAGAAATGAGAGGGGGAAGATTTGTCCTTGGCCATGCATAGGAAAGCCTGCAATTGGATAAGGCAAGTAGCTAAACAATGATCCAGAAAGGAATACGTTATTTGTGTTGTCTATAACTATTTATATATTGTAGTAATTCATCAAGAAACATGTCTTTTCACTAAGCAACAAAATATAACTTAATCTTAAGTACAGAAGGTATCACACATTTTTTTGGTATCACACATTCATATTGATCATTTTTACTTTCACTAGTAATACTCTCATACTACTGCATGTATCCGGATCTGACCCTTTAATTTTTTCTTTTTAGATGTCAGCTTGACTTTCTTTAATCTTTATTCCGTCACTCATGAATTCTGTCAGTTTTCAAGGTTTTTCTCCTTTGATTTTAATGCGTAGAAAAAAGAAAACCCTTAGTTTCTCCCTGCAGAGAATAATAGATGAGATGATTGATGTCTGAGGCCTAGAAGGCCGGGTGACTCACCCTGTGTGTGTGTGTGTGTGTGTGTGTGTGTGTGTGTGTGTGTCGTAAACAAGACTGCTGGGAGGATCTCATCTAATCAATTAAAGACCTGAATTAAAGAAAAAAAAGGCTGAGCAAGAGAGAATTTCACCTACCTGACTACTGGAGCTGAGACATCAGTGTTCTTCTGATCTC
Organism: Helogale parvula; assembly: GCA_004023845.1. Lineage (NCBI taxonomy): Eukaryota > Metazoa > Chordata > Mammalia > Carnivora > Herpestidae > Helogale > Helogale parvula. The sequence goes on along the minus strand of PJEM01004664.1, from coordinate 103,527 downwards.
TGAGGAGAACTTACATTTCCCAGATCTCCTGGGTCTCCATCTTGCTGACTGCAGATCTGTGCAGTCCATGCCCACATGAGCCAATCCTTTATAATAAATCTTTAGAGAAAGAAAGAGAGAGACTGTAATATCTATATTATATTATCATGTATCTATAATCTATATATTGTATATCTATATATTGATATCAATATCGATATATTGTAGGTATTGGTTCCATTCTCTGAAGAACCCTTTCTAATACAGGAGTGGATAGCAAAGATTCTATTAAGTTAGCCAATGGGCGCCTGGGTGGCTCAGTCAGTTAAGCCTCAGACTTCGGCTTAGGTCATGATCTCACCATTTGTGGGTTTGAGTCCTGCCTCGGGCTCTGTGCCGACTGCTTTGGATTCTGTGTCTCCCTCAATCTCTCTGCTCCTCCCCGTCTCATGCTCTGTCTCTGTCTCTTAAAAATAATAAAATAAATAAACATTTTTAAAAAGTTAGTCAAGTTACCTTTGATGATATACTTGAAGCTGCCATCCATAATTGTACCTAAAGGATTCTTCAAGGATAATGATGTTGGTAATCACTTTGTAGATTTTGATTTTTTTTTTAAGTCTGTCTGATCTGTCATTAGGCAGCCAGCTTTGTTCTGTCTGTGAAGTTATGAGTCAAATTAAAAGGCTTCCTGTGGGTGAAAAGGAATGTGTCTCAGATTTCAGTGGGGCAGTGCAATTCAAAAGACCTGCATTTGGGGGCGCCTGGGTGGCTCCATTGATTAAGGGTCCAGCTCTTGTTTTCTGCTCATGATCTCATAGTTCATGAATTTGAACCCCACATTGGGTTCTGTGCTGATAGCTCGGAGGCTGCTTGGGATTCACTCTCTCTGCCCCTCCCCTGCTTTCTCTCTCTTTCTCTCTCAAAATAAATAAATAAACTTAACATTTTTTTAATTAAAAAAAAAAAAGACCTGCATCATGATCCCAGACATCAAGCTATATTACCAAGCTGTAATCATCAATACAGTATGGTATTGGCACAAAAACAGATACTTAGATCAATGGAACCCAGAATAGAGAACCCAGAAATGGACCCACAAACGTATGGCCAATTACTCTTTGATGAAGCCTTTATATCAATGGAATAAAGACAGTCTCTTCAGCAAATGGTATTGGAAAAAGTGGACAGCCACATGCAGAAAAATGAACCTGGACCACTTTCTTACATCATACACAAAAATAAACTCAAAATGGATGAAAAGCTTAAACGTAAGAAAAGAAGCCATCAAAATCCTAGAAGAGAAAGTAGGCAAAAACCTCTTTGACCTCAGCCATAGCAACTTCTTACTCAACACATCTCCAGAGGCAAGGGAAACAAAAGCAAAAATGAACTACTGGGACCTCATCAAGATAAAAACCTTCTGCACAGTGAAGGAAACAATCAGCAAAACTAAAAGGCAACCAACAGAATGGGAGAAGATATCTGCAAATGACTTATCAGATAAAGGGTTAGTATCTAAAATCTATAACAAACTTATCAAACTCAACACCCACAAAACAAATAATCCAGTGAAGAGATGGGAAGAAGACATGAGTAGGCACTTTTCCAAAGAAGACATCCAGATGACCAACAGATACATGAAAAAAATGCTCAACATCACTCATCATCAGGGAAATACAAGTCAAAACCACAACGAGATGCCACCTCACATCAGTCAGAATGGCTAACATTAACAAGTCAGGCAATGACAGATGTTGACAAAAATGCAGAGAAAGAGGATCTCTTTTGCACTGCTGGTGGGAATGCAAACTGGTGCAGCCACTCTAGAAAACAGTATGGAGGTTCTTCAAAACATTAAAACTAAAACCACCCTATAACCCACAATCGCACTACTAGATATATATCCAAGGGATACAGGTGTGCTGCTTTGAAGGGGCACATGCACCCCAATGTTTATAGCAGCGCTATCTATAAAAGCCAAAGTATGGAAAGAGCTCTAATGTCCATCGACAGATGAATGGATAAAGAAGATGTGGTATATATATACAATGGAGTATTACCTGGCAGTCAAAAAGAATGAAATCTTGCCATTTGCAACAATGTGAATGGAACTAGAGTGTATTACGTCAAGCAAAATAAGTCAAAGAAAGACAAATATCATATGGCTTCATTCATATGTATGACTTCACTCATATGTGGAATTTAAGATAACAGATTGACATAAGGGAAGGGAAGCAAAAATAATATAAAAACAGGGAGGGGGACAAAACATAAGAGACTCTTAAATACAGAGAACAAACTGAGGGTCTCTGTAGGGGCTGTGGGTGGGGGGATGGGCTAAATGGATAAAGGGCATTAAGGAGGACACTTGTTGGGATGAGCACTGGGTGTTATACACAGTGGATGAATCACTGGAATCTTCTCCTGAAATCATTATTCATTATTGCACTATATGCTAACTAACTTGGATGTATAAACAAACACATACATACATACATACTTACATGCATAAAAGACGTGCCTTTGAATTATAATCCTGCTATTTATAGGCTGTAAGAAGTAATTTTTTAAGCTTTGGCTTTCTCATCTGCAAAGTGAGCATGATAAAGACTAACTCAAGGGATCTGGGAAAGACTTAAGAAGACAATGTGAGGGAGCCATTCTTTGTAACTCCATAGTTTAAGAATGTTAGTTGCGCAATGTATTATTGTATACTGAAAAGACCATTGGCTTTTGGATCTGAGTACTTAGGTTTGTTAATCCTTTTGAGCCCAAGGATATTCACGAGCTAGAGATCCAAAGGCGAGAGAGAGAGAGAGAGAGAGAGAGAGAGAGAGAGAGAGAGAGAGAGATGATAGCCTGCTTTTGCAGGGTTTTGTGAGGATAAGGTGATAGTGTGTGAACAGTCTCTAGCAAAACTGGCAGTGCATGTGCATCTTTCTTCCTGTAAAAGTGTAACTCTTGAAATTAGTAAACCATTAGTTACTCGAAGTGTTTATTTTTAAATAAAGAAAGAACTACGCACTCCCATGTTCTACCAAGTAACGTCTATGCTCATCTTCTGCTGTTAGCCATCTCAACGACTCCTTCAGCGAGACAGGGCTTCTGCCTCTCAATCCTTCTTGGCCCGTCAGGGAGCTGCAAGTGTGAAACACAAAGTCCCACAAGCTTGTTTTGCCAAAAAAAGAAGTCGTTGCGATTCATAGCTGACATATATGTACGACCTCCACTCCATGGTACTGGAGAGTATTACACAGTTCTGACCTTTCTGAAGATTTCACAGGACTGAGAGACAGACTTCTGCTCTGGACGATTAGAGGAAAAAGAAATTCTAAGTTCAACGTGTATGCATAGCCCCATCACCATGACCCTTCTCTATTTACAGATCCCCTCTTACTAAGAAATCTTTTGGTGTAGATGAGTTAATGACATAGTCCTCAACATGGTTCAAGCTCTTGGGAGAGAATTTTCTTTTTGGCAATGAAATAAGGGGGAAAGTGTAGCGGCTTTCTGAAGTTATTTAATCTCTGTCCTCTTTTTGGCTCTATATGGTCTTGAGCAAGTTCCCTAACCCCTCTGAACCCTAAAACCTCACCTGTAAGGTCATGCCCACAAGGTGAGTGATAAAACCAGATGTAAATTGGCTGCACAGACGAGGGTATGGCACACACAGTTCCCTTCGCTTAGGAACGTCTTTGACCAGACACCCACTTTAGGAGTGGAGAGAATGATGCGTACTTATGACTGAATAGTGAATTAGATGCGACACTCCTTTGATAAGATAGGCTCCCTGATCCAAACTGGCCCTTGGTGGCTGGTCTTCATGCACTGGAGATGCCCGTGCAGGGTGGCCGCCCGGTATGGAGTCTCTGGAGTCAGACTCCTTCACGACCAGTGCGTGCCGTGACTTCACAACCTGTCCCCTTGCCATGTAAAACACTTAGCACACTGACTTTCACATGCGTCATCTTAGTGGGACCTGCTTGTTATATTTCTGTAGAACCCAGGTTGCCCAGGTAAGTAGGGCATTCTGCCCTCGGGGAACTCTCTAGAGAACAACATTCATTCCCTTTCACCAATCCCCTCACGTACTCTTTTTTAAAGATGGCAGATGACAATAAACTACATTTAAAAAGATAAATAAATAAAAATAAAGATGGCGGAATGACTCCTTTGGTGAATTTAGGACTTTCTCTGGATTTAAATCGTGCATGATTGGCACAGGCTCTTCTGAATCCGCTCACTCTCTCTGAGAGAAAGAACCCTGTATTCAGGTTACATACATTTTCCACCAGGTAAATAACCTCCCTCTGAGAGGAAGGCACGGTGGTCCCACTTTGCCTGATGCTGGTCGGCACATTCAGTCCTGCGGGGCATGTCATGGAGCCTGTCTACAAAGTTCAAACCACATTTTCCAGTTCACTCTTGCCGGAAACAAAACTGATATTCTGATTTCTGCAGTGCCTGCTTCTTGTGCCTGTTACTCAGCACACTCTCAACTCAGGAAAAGAAGAGCAGTCCCTCTCAACCTCTAACAGAACACGATTAATGCATGTTGACTATGACTTTGACTTTTGGTTACCCAGAGATTTCTGTGGCAGGAACATACGTGATGGCATTTTTCTCAACATCATAAAAGTGTGTGGTTTTGTTTTGCTTTTGTCCAGCAAGCTCTGATAATAGAGAAATCTAATCAGATTTGGGTAAATGTTTTTTTAAGCTTAGCCCCAAGGCTAGCTCTCTGACATTTGTGGTAACAGACAATGCAGGGAGTTTTTGTACTAGCTTTGGTTTTTGCCTCTAAAATCAGTATCCGTAGATAATCTTGACTTGGGCAATGCTACAAAGTCAATGTCTCTTCCATGCCAGGTTTAAATCAAGTCCCTGAGCCAGGTTTATGCAAATGATCAGTATCTGTTTATTTTTTTTTAATTTTTAAATGTTTATTTATTTTTGAGAGAGAGGAAGACAGAGTGCAAGTGGGAGAGGGGCAGATAGAGAGGGAGACCCAGAATCAGAAGCAGTTCTAGGCTCTGGCTGTCAGTGCAGAGCCTTGATGGGGGGCACAGAACCCATGAACCGTGAGATCATGACCTGAGCCGAAGTTGAATGCTTCACTGACTGAGCCACCCAGGCACCCCAGACGGTATCTGTTTATTGGACAAAAGCAGGCTCATAAACCTTTACTAGATAATGGTCCTTAAGGACACAGTGCTCATCTCTGCCTCTGAGCAAGGCCATTATCATGGAGTACCAGACAATGAAACTCACCCAGACTCAGAGCCCTGGCTTCTACTCCGCATATGTCCGGGGCTCCTTCCTATTCACTGTGATCTGTAAGAATCTTTTGAATCTTTCTCTGCCTCAAGTTGGGGGAATAACATCAACTATCTTCTAGGTTTCCAGTGGGGATTATTTAAGTTAATCTTTGTTAAGTGTTTGGGACAATGCCTGGTATAAGAACACTGTGTTCTGAAATCAGACTGTCTAACTCAACCTACCACCTAATTCAGACTCTGTGGGTCTCGGTTTCCTCATCTATAAAACTGGTTTAACAGTATGTACCTCTTTGGATGATTATGATGCATAAGGGAAATCGTGTGTGCACTCTGTGGCAAGCGGTAGCATAAATTAGATGGAAATTGTCTTTCTTTTTCTATAGTGAAAAAGAAGTTTGGAAGAAGGCAATCCAGGTCTGATACTGCAGCTTGCCCCATTTAAAGAATCCAAGTTCTTTTTATCCTGCTGTTTTACCTAGGCTTTCTCATAATTCCAACTGGCTGCTTGAGCTCCAGCCATTAGATCCACGTTCCAGGAAGTAGAAAGAAAGAAGAGACAAAGAAGGGCTGGTATAACCCTTTACTAGGCACTAGGTTTATTAAAAAACGTTCTCTTAGAAAACTCAATTCCTGGGGTGCCTGGGTGGCTCAGTCGGTTAAGCGTCCGACTTCCGCTCAGGTCATGATCTCACGATCCGTGGGTTCAAGCCCCGTATCAGCTCTGTGCTGACTGCTAGCTCAGAGCCTGGAGCCTATCTTCAGATTCTATGTCTCTCTCTCTCTCTCTCTGGCCCTCCCCCCGCTCACTCTGTTTCTCTCTCTCAAAATAAAAAAACTTAAAGATATTTTAAAAAAAAAAAGAAAACTCAATTCCCTTTGGTTGGTTAGCATGGAATGAGAACATTTTCTCAAGTATAATGATCCTTCCTATAAAACTTGCCAGGCATTTTTCTGCATTAATAATCAAAATTAATCACACAGTTTCAAAAATCATTTCCCCCCAAATTAAAGATTTCCAGACAGTTTTACCGTTCTATTTGGAAGGTCACCTAAGTGTTTTCAGTCTGTGGGTTTATAGTGTGCATTTTTAACATTTACATTTTATGGAAATTTGCTCTCTTAACCTTTTTGGGGTCAGAAACCCCTAGAAGAATCTAAAAGAAAGCTGTGAACGCTTTCCTGGAAAAATGCCCCTAAAAGCGTCCTCCAGATTGTGCATTCATGGATTTTTATTGCGTTGAAAATGCATTTCCTTCAAGGATCTAATTTAAAACTATATACAGTAATTAATGACTCAGTCATCCTAAATGTTCAAGCTTGGCAAATTGTTTTGACAATGGGCTCTCCTTTCCCCTCCACAAAAGGAAAAAACTGCCTGAAGTTTGATCATGTGCTTCCAAAGGGCCTCTGCAAAGTCAGTGAGTTGGAGGGTGCTCCCATTTCTTGCTAAAATCTTGTGATTCCTCTGGTGATTCAAAGCCCTGATTCTGATGAAACTGATGAGGCGTGCAGCAGTAAACAAGACTTCTTTCAGGATTTTCGCAGAGTACTGGAAATCTATCTTGAAATGCGTAGCCTCCTCAGAGACCAAAGGAGCCCCTCCCCCACCCCAAGCCCTCCCCACTCAGTTACCCTGTTTTAACTCTTTTGATATTTCTTATCGCTGTGTGAAATCAGGCATTCATTCATTTAAGGAATTTATTTCTTTTTAAAATATTGTATTAAAGTCTTATTTATCATGATAACTGGTTTTTTGTTTTTTTTTAAAGCCTGCAGCATTCAATTTTGAGCCTGAAGGAGACTCCTTCACTTGACTCACTCTGATCTTGGCCCCTGGAGGTCAGGCAGCTTAAAATAGTTTGGGGGGAGGAGGAGAGAGGAGTAGCTATTCCACAGAAACTGAAAATCACTGCAAGTCAGAACTCTCAGGCTTTTCCAGGCACCTGGATGGCTTGGTCAGGGTCAGTGGGTTAAGTGTCTGACTCTTGGTTTCAGCTCAGCCTGTCATGATCTTGTGGTTTGTGAGTTTGAGCCCTGCATGGGGTTCTGTGCTGACAGTACAGAGCCTGCTTGGGATTCTCTTTCTCTCTCTGTCCCTCTTGTGTGCACTCTTCCTCTCTCTCTCAAATAAACTTAAAAAAAAAAAAAAAAAAGAACTTCCCCTCTGCCCCCGCCCCCCAGAACAAACAAATGTTACATGTTATCCACAGACCTCTGCCCGCCAACCTCACCACCCAGATCCTTATGCTATAAACCTCCATCTCTGAATGTTTATTTCGTGAGCTTGCTTTAAGTGACAGCATTTGCTCCTTGCCGGCTCTTTCCCTGCAGCTCTCTTTTTGCCTCTGTCAATCCTCATAGCAGAGAGCCAACGAGTGAGGTGACTCCTCCTTGGATACCGCAGCTCTCCGTCCCTTTCCTAGGTTAGCATCCCCGTACTTGGAAGTGTGTGGTGTCTCATTCCAGGCCCCACTATACCTTCCACTGACTTCAGGGTCACCTTTCCTCTGTTGTCAGAGATGTTACCCCTCTTCACCACCTCTTCTGGAATCCTTCGTGGCGACTTTTAATGTCCTCAAAATTCTTAGTGCCTCTGATGTCTCAGTTAATAGACCGTCTCAACTGTTAGCAACTTTTCTTCTCTTTACTGCCATTACCATCACATCTACTACCATTAACTCTCAAGCTTAAGGGGCTCCTGGGGGGTTCAGTCCGTTGAGTGTCAGACTTTGGCTCAGGTCACGATCTGATGGTTCACAAGTTCGAGCCTCGTGTTGGGCTCTGTGCTGACAGCTTCTAATTCTGTGTCTCCCTCTCTCTCTGCCCCTCCCCTGGTCGCACTCTCTCTTTCTCTAAAATAAATAAACATTAAAAACTTTTTTAAAATCTCAAATGTAAGCATCCTGCCTGATACCTCTTAGCCCATCTTATATCCTCAAACACTCCTACAACTCAAGTCCTTGACACCATTGAGACCCCTAATCCACTAACCTTGTCTCATTTCCCCATCACCACCTTCCTGGATGGTTAACATTTCCCTCTTTATCCAGCTTAGATTCCATGATCTACCCCAATCATTGCTCCTTGCATTTACGGATAGCAGGCAAATACACTTTTTCTGTTCTCATCACTCAAGAGGATCAAAGACAATTTGTTTTCAGGCAGAACAGACAATAGTATGCATGTACAGTTGGGCCCCAGGGCTAAGTTAACTGTCTTGCTCTTTGTCATAGCTCAGAAATATCTGGACCTTCTGGCTATCCCACATTGATCTACTATAGCAAAGATATCATGCTAATTGGGGGACTGTCTGAGCCAGAAAGTAGCTTGTTGGTAGCACATTGGAGACTTTGGAAAGACACGTGCAACCCAGAGGGTGGGCATAACCCTGCCGTAACTCAGGATGCAGACCACACCAGTGAAATTTTTGGGGTCCGGTTGGTGGGGCATTCTGGAACAGTCCAACCATGTAAAGGCATGGACAAATTATTGCATCTTGCAACTACCATGATGAAGTCACTTTTGCCAGCGGACACAGCAAGAGTCCCATTAAATGATAAGCTCTGACTCTTGCCTGTTTGAGGTGAAGGGAGTGCATCTCGAGCCTTCTACAGTGCACATCACATCATGACATTCCCCTGTTCGTGATTCCAATGGCTTCTCGTCACATTCAGACTAAAACCAAATTGTTATGTGATGGCCCTTTAAAGCTTTACATTATCTGACCTGTGCCTACCTCTCGTATTTTAGCGTAATTTTTCATTACTGCCAGCTCAATCTCTCTGCTTTACCCACACAGACTTCCTTGTTCTCTCGCCAGTCCCCACCCCTCACTTCCAGGTCCCAAACATGCACCACCCAGCTCATTCCGCCCTCAAGGTCCATGCATGACGCTTCTTGTCCAGTTAAACGTGTCGCTCTGGCTATAAACCGGGCTCACACTCCCTGTCCAACCTCCTCGTCAACACAGCTGGCTCTGTACTCATTTTTGTCCTTATCTCCTTTCTTTTCTTCAGTCCCTTATCATTATCTGGCCAGAAATTACATTGGCTTGATTTTAGATACGTTTACTAGCTATCTCTCCATCTAGGAAGGCAGCTTCATGTGATCAGAGACTTTGTTCTCTTTATTTCTGGAATCTCAGGATTTAAAACCGTACCTGGTGGCTTAAATACTCAATAAGTATTTATTTATTTTTTATTAATAGTTTATTGCCAAGTTGGTTTCCATATATCACCCAGTGCTCTTCCCCACAAGTGCCCCCCCTCCATGACCATCACCCCCTCCCCTTTCCTGCTCCCTCTTCAGCCCTCAGTTTGTTTTCAGTATTCAAGAGTCTCTCATGATTTGCCTCCCTCCCTCTCTCTAACTTTCTTTTCCCCACCTTCCCCTTCCCTTGGTCCCTTGTTAGGTTTCTTCTGTTAGACCTAGGAGTGAAAACATATGGTATCTGTGCTTCTCTGCCTGACTTATTTCACTTAGCATGACTCCCTCCAGGTCCATGCACTTAGCTACGAATGGCCAGATGTCATTCCTTCTCATTGCCATGTAGTTTTCCATTGTAAATATAAACCACATCTTTATCCATTCATCAGTTGATGGACATTTAGGCTCTTTCCATGATTTGGCTATTGTAGAAAGTGCCACTGTGAACATTGGGGTACATGTGCCCCTATGCATCAGCACTTCTGTATCCCTTGGGTAGATCCCCAACAGTGCTATTGCTGGGTCATAGGGGAGTTCTACTGATAGTTTTTTGAGGAACCCCCCACACTGTTTTCCAGAGCACCTGCACCAGTTTACATTCCCACCAACAGTGTAGGAGGGTGCCAATATACAGTATTTTAAAAACCTAAATTAAGGCAAGAAGTATCCACGATGACAAAAATATCCAACTTTTAAAGTATGGCTACTTACTAACATCTTTGTTTTGGGCAAATTAATATTACCAAGCCTCAGTTTCTTCACTCTGAGAAATGGGAAAGGAATAGGGTCAGTGTTTCTGGCAGGAGTTGGTAAGGATAAAGTCAAGCAATGTATTGAAGCGTCTAACCCATAGAAGGCACCCAGAAAACAGTGGGTGTTATTATTCACAAGAATGTATTGAACAGCTGGGCTAAAAGTGACAAAATGCTTTTCTTTCTTTCCTTCCCTCTTCTTCTTCCTCCCCTTCTCCCTCCTCCCACCCTCCTCCTCTTCTGTACACGCCCAACTGTACATGCATACTATTGTCTGTTCTCCCACCATCTTCCTCTTCCCCCTCCTCTCCCCCTTCTTCTTCCTCCTCCTCCCCCTGCTTCTCTGCCTCCTCCTACCCTCCTCTCTTTTCTTCCTCCTCTCCCTTCTCCACCTCCTCCTCCTCTCTCTTATCGTTCTCCATTATCTATGAGAAAGTTTAATATTGACACTTCTGTCAATGATGTCTGGCATCTAACTTCATCTCACAAACAAATATGAATAAATATTGACATCCTGGAACCACATCCTTTTAAGACCACTTCCATTCCGCCGCAGGGGCTGGGGCCTCTGTCCTGTTCCTGTGGCTTCCTCACTCTTTCTCCTTTGCCTCGTTTCCTCCCTCTCCTTCCCGCTGCCAAAGGACCAGTCCCGGTTCTCATTCTACAGTTGGGACTGCTTGGCCAAAAGCTTGGAAGGACCGAAGGGGCGGGGGCGGGGAAAAAGTCAGTTTCAAGGGGAGGGTAGAAATGCTCAGCCTGCGGATTTCTCACCATGTCCTGGGCATGCGGTTGTCATGATTTTCCTGTTACCTAAGATGAGGAGTAGTGCCAAGACCACAGAGTGGATGGAGGGCAGAGGTTTTCCAACCACAAGCCTAACTGTTGGTGGACCATGAAATCACGAATCATGGAGCCATGAGTGAATCGTGACTGAAATTAGCACTAAAATCATCCAGATTCTGCAATATCAGAGTATGCCACACATGATAAGGACGGGAATTGCTTTGTCAATCTTTTGTTTCTATTCTATCCACATATATGTGTACTGTGTCACATGTAACGTATTTCTTCCTGTGAGTCACAGTAAAATGATTTGAAAGCCACCAGTGTAGCGGTTAAGGGCATGGGCGCTAGAGTCCAACTCCCTGGGTTTAAACCTTGACCATGCCACTTACTCGCCATGAGACCGTAGCAATTTACCTCTCTTCTCTGTGCCTCACTTTCCTCATATGTAGAATGAATGTAATACCCACTGCAATGGGTGGCAATGAAAATTGAGTGATTTGATGCATATAATGGTCATAGAATAGTGCCAGGCACACAGCAAGTGCCACAGACATTAGCTATTATATGATTACTATTAGCAGCGGCACCTTCATATAATGTATGTAAAGTGCCTAAGACAGTGCTACCTGAAATATAATAAAGGCTCATGTTTGCCCTTGTGGAAGAGACTTCTGGTACTTACTATATTCTGTTCTTCTCTGCTTCCTGGCACACAAGAAAACGACATTTCCCCATCCCAGGCAGGACCCCGTGAAGAGGTCTGGCCAAGAGACCATAGATGAGACTGAGGTGTGCCACTTCCCGGCCTGAGCAGTGAAAGGCTCATTTGAGACGCCCCAGTGCTCTTTTGCTCTCCGGACACAAAGCCTGAAGGCTTGGATGGGGACAGTATTGGGACAATATGGTGGATCCTGTAGTCTGGGTCCTCAAGTGACTATGTGAAGCAGAGCCAACTGCCACCTCTCACCTCACCAGCCTGTGCTGGAGAGACAGCATGTAACCTTTGTATGTTTGTTTCTAACAGCTTTATCGAGATATAATTCATATACTGGAGAAGTCATCCTATGAAAGTATACGATTTGATGGTTTTTCCTATATTCACAGTTATACCAGATTTCATGTCAGGCTAAGGAGTTTAATTGTATCCTATGGGAATTGGAGAGGTAATAGAAAAATGTCTTTTAGTGGCAAAAGGCATTTAATTAATGATAATCCGGTAAACAGTATTTGCATTTCCTTTGGCTTCTTTCTAACTTTATCTGTACGTTACATGTTTTCCCCTCATGCTTATAATTTACAATTTTGAACTCTACCGTCACCTTTGTATTACTTCACGTATACTTTTCTCTATGTATTGTCATCGTTTTCAATGGCTGCATCATGTCTATTGCCATAGTTGAACTCTTGAAGTTTTATGTGGTTAGAACTGTTTTTCACACACACGCACACGCACACGCACATGCACACGCGCACACACACGGGCACGCACACACACACACACGCACACACACACACGAGGCAAGTGAAGTGGCCGGGGTGTAAAGCTCAAGGAGTCAGGCTACACTGAATGAAACCCCATTTCCTCCCCTAGGCCCAGGCCTGTATTCTGCGCATGTGCGTTGGCATGCTTCTTTTCTTAGATTATTTCCTCAGAATGAGATTACTCGTTCTCATGATGAGATGACTGGTTGGGAACATTAAGATTCTTATTGCTCTGGATATGAAGTACTAGAATAGTTCTTGGAAGGATTCCACTGAAGTTTTCTCAAAGAATAATTTTGAGACGTTGCACAATGGCATTTTACGAAGTTTACACAGGCAACGGGGCAGTTAGGAGACTATCACAATACATTCCAATGATAGTAGTCTTGTTGGATTCAAGATCCCCGAGGGCTGACTTTTCACATTTGCATAACCAACACAGACTGCTCAAAACTTTAGCTGTACCTTCATGCAGTCAGCTTCCGTACTCAGTCCCCAGAGAAACAGCAATGAGCCTTTCATATTGAGTCCGTGTCCCTAGCAGAAGACCTTATACCAACCTGGTTATCTAAGGTCTAATATTTTCCCAAGACTACCTTTTGGACAGCAACTGTCAGAAGTAATTTCTATGTCAACAGAAATCTTATGAAGGAAGAGTTCTTATGAACGAATTGCCATTTTACCACCAACCAGATTCCCAGCTTAAGGTCCTAATTAAAATTTTATCATTTGGGGGACACATAGCATCCGAATTTGCCAACTAACAAGTTTTTTCTTGCTTTGTTTTGCTTTGTTTTTTTAATAAAAGTCAAATGGAAAAGTATCTGGGATAGTCTGTTGTGTATAAATTTTTCCTAGGGGGCACTTTTCAGAAGCTACTAAGTGGAAAATCACCAGAATGGAGTTTAGTGAGGCCCGGGTCCTGAGTCATTGCCAGGCAGATGTAGTTCTCGATCTTGCATAATCAGGAAAGACTGGAGGGGTGATGGAGCAGAAAGACCAGGTTCGGGGAAGGCCAGAGAATGGGGAGAGAGGTTGTTGAAAGGAGGGCAAATTTGTCTTCAAAGCTCTCCCAGCAACTTTCCTTTTGTTATCTTGGAAAATAATGTCTTCTTACCTGCTTACCTGCCAATTAAGGCTGACCAATTTATTATTTAGCACCTCCTAACTTGCCTTTGAGTTTCTGTCTACTCACTCTTCTTCTAGAGAGTTATGCCAAGATAACCCTATTGAAACTTACTGTTTTGGTAAGAGTCTTATTTGGGGATGACCCAATGTCTTCCATGTATGCTGGATCAAGCTCATCAGGGATTCCCAAGCTCAAGAGATGCTGGGTTTTTTGGAAAACTTGTTAAACCACACTCAGCGGCACAGACAAAACAGGCTCCTAGGGAAGGAGGCCAAGGTAGGCCTAGACAGCTACAAACAGGCTGTGTTAACTCAAACCTCCAGAAGGTGTTCTGCAACCAGATTGCAAGCCATTTCTCTGATGCGCACCTTTCTACAAGCAAAGTGCGCTAAACTATACCTGTAGTCAGTACGAATGGTACAGATTAAAGATAGGACATTTGTCCAGTTCTCAGATTATGATTAGGGTTGGACAACAGACGACTGCATCCTTCTGGGCTCTTAAGAAAAAAAATGAAACCCGACCCCCTTCCCAGTTTACTTATTTATAGGCGGTCTGTTACTTTCCCTTAAGCATCCCACTTTCCTCGTGCCCTAGTGTTTGATGAGATCTCTACCGCCGCGTGGGGCGTGGAGGAGCGGGGGGAGGGGGGGAGCGGAAGGAATCTGGCCGCTCTAGGACCTCGCGGAAGAAGCTTCCTCGAGTAGCCTCAGTGTAGGCAGCTGCGCCCCCAACCTCGGTGGGCCGGCCAATCAGAAGCCGCTTTGCGTAGCAGCGCGCCAATCGTACCCGCCCTTTCTGCCATCTCTACCGGCTATTTAAAGGTCTGCGCCCGGGCCAGCCTGGCGTACTGTTGTTCGCGGGGTCTGCGGAGCTCTGCAGTCATGGCCAGCCACCTCGTGCTCTACAATGGCGCCAAGATGCCCATCGTGGGGCTGGGCACCTGGAAGGTAGGTGTCCTGTGGGGCGCGGCCTGGGGCGACCGGGACTTGCAGTGATCCTGAGCGGCCACTGCCACGGAAGCCATACTTCGGCTTGCTCGGCCCGCGCGGGACCGGGCACGGAGCCCGGGGCGCTGGCACGCCGTTCCGGGCCGGGGGATTGCGTGGGGGGCTGCTCCTGTGGACGCTTGGTGCTTGGGATCCACAGGCCGCACTGGGAATCCGCTCCCAGCTGGAAAATCACTGAGGGGGGGTGGGTCTTCCGGAGCCCGAGGATGGGAGTCGCTGGGAGTTGGGGCAGAGCTCGGCGTTCGCGTCTGCACCGCACCTGTGCATCTGCGCCTTTGCTCTCTACTAAATAGTTTGTCCTTAATTGTTTCCGTTTTTTCCTCTCCCAGAAGTAAGCACTTAAAGTAAGCCCAGAGACTGCAGATAATTAAATTAGCTGCCGCGAGTTTGCCCAGGATCCATCTATCTCCATGTCCCCAAACACGCGACGCTGACCCCCTGTAGTCGGGCTCGGCTCTGTGGGGTGCGGTATGTGGGGCGGACCTTTGCAGAGAATCTGGACAAGGGTGATTACCGCCCAGAGAAAAACTATTAGCTAGCGTTAGTATTAAAATTGGCTCCGGAAACCTTCCCACCCCTGAAATCTTTCCACAGCGTCCTGTCCCTAAGAGATGAATAGGAATAAAAAGGCGAGCCCGATTATCTGAAAATTAGGGGGAACATTATGGGCGCTGGGACAAAACCCAGTATTTTTAAGCCGCTTATAGGTTAGCCTTGGGACATTATTTATTACATTCTACAGCTGTGATCCAGGTTTTCCCAGGAAGTTTGAATATGGGCCACACTGAGGACAACACAAGAGACAGAAAGGATCAGTGCACTGTAAAATGGTTGGGTATAGAACAGAGGGTGGTGTTTACCTCTCCCCTAAGACCCGCAGTTGCAAATTAGTAAAGATAAGGTAAGTAAGAAAGGGGGCATAGAGTTGCTTCACCCAGAAAGTGTTCTTGGCGAAAGTAATCAGAGTATATGTAATTTGTGTTTCCTTCACTAAGTCCAGGAGTGGCTCTAAGGGTGGAATTAAATCGGGACCATGATACCGAGTTCATTTTCATCTGTGGAAATTTATTCTCTTGGATTGGATGTGAAAAGAGGCTTTCTTGGCAATAGTAAATTACGGCGTGTATAATGTTGCAAGTGACGCACACACCTACAAGTATAACTTGAACAAAAGATGCACAAGACTATACTGTCGTTTACCAGGTGGGACGAATCTCGATATTTTTATTGTGTATTGTGTTTTCAGAAGTTCCTGACCTTGACCTGTCATTTGAAAGTGACTGCTCAGGGGTAAACCGGGAATAAAAGATGTTAAAAGAGGGTTCTAAATCATGGTACCTGGGCATTTAATGCCCTGAAAAGCTATATGTTTACTTAAAAATAACAAGATGAAATCTGCACTTAGATCAGTCGTTGTGGCCGACTAAGTTCTTGGAGGGTGAGGGTAGCACCTGCCTTGTTCATGATGGCACTTCTCACAATGCCTGGTAAATAGTACCCAAAAGATATGTAGGTCTGTGTTGAATTAATACAAAGAAATAGGGTAACTGGACGGCGGGGGCGATGAGGAGCTGAGGCATGTACAGAACTGTGTTGAGGTGCAGTGGAGGAAGTAACAGTGAAATAAATAGCGTTAGGTATGGGCTTAGAATGGATTCCTTTTTTTTTTTTTTTTTTTTTTTTAGTTATATAGGTAGTGACTTATTCCCTTTCCCCCCATATGTGTGTACATATTTCTTTACAGATGCTGGACCTAAATATCGCTTGCTTATCTTTGTAGGAACTGGAGGGGGGGTCACTTTGCAAGTGGGCACAGCTTCTTGTTCTGGATCTTTCGTATCATGACAGCTGTGTCCCGTCCAGACCCTTCGCAGGGCTCTGGTCCTCTCCAATCTGCTTTTGCATCAATGGTCATCAGGTGCGCCCTTCTGTCTTTGGAGGTGAGGCCTTCAGACAGAGGGGAGAGTCACAGCCTCAGACCCCGCGTGGCCTACCGAGTATTTCACCCCGACCAGCTTGCCTTCCCCATTAGACAGTGAGTAGACCCACCCACACTGTGTTGCCAGGAATTCGTTCAAACAGAGATTACTTCTGATGCTGGTCGGTGTCCTGTGACTGTAAATGTTTTGACGTAACTGAAAAATTGTTAGTTTGGTCGTTATAATGCATCCACATCCTCCAAAGCTAGGAGTGGGGGTAAAATTCCACCTCTTTTCCAGTATCGCCACCCCTGCCCCACCCAGGAGGCTTTGAGACATTTTTCCGTAATTACCCCCCACATAAAGTTTTAACTTCACAGATAGACCATACTTCTGTTGATGTCCTGCGGCCATTCACAGAGCAACGAACCATTGCGTAAGCTCAGATTTTTCTTTGCGCCTAGTGAACCGGCTTTTGCCTCTTTGGGGGTGATATCGTCCCCTTTAACAACGCAGGAGGTGGAAGAAAATGTGCTGAGAAAGACTTCCTGCCGTGTTCCCCAGTGGGGCAAGTTTGTGATGCCCCGGATCGTGGGGCTGGGAGAGAGGGTAGTGGTGCTGGCTGGCATTGTGGCTAAGCCAGTAACTTGATTTTACTGTTCGCCTCCCTCATCTCCCGGAGGCCTCAACCTGGTACTCTTCAAGATCAGAGATTCTTAAATAAGTCTTCCCTCAGCAGGGCCAGTCCTGGTCGGTCCCCATGTCCGTCAGGTGGAGATATCAGTGTCTTTGAATTCAGCAGAGATTGAGTGGGAGGAACTGAATTTCGGTCTCCGTGGTTAGTTTGTGTTCGTTGCCCAGACTGATGATGAGCTTTGACGCAGAAGAGTAGCCAAAATTGACTGTTCTCAGGTGATCAGGCAACTGAAAAGTATGGTCAGCTGTTTATCATTTGAAATTGCAGTTTACATTATGAAACTGTTAAATGATCGTGAGCCCAGGGAGGTTGGCTTATCTGCACCAGACACTGAAAAGCACATTTGCTCCCAACCCGGGGATTAGATGTGAAGTATAGCTTGTTGTAGTTCATTCTCCCCCATGCTTGGTCTCTGGGAGTCTTCTGAGCATGGGGGCCTTGTGTATACGAAACTTCCGGGTCACCAGGCTCTCACCTGTGCAGAGTGGGGGCATTTCGTGTCCTAGGAGAGGGGACAGGCACAACGTGCTCAGGTTTACCCGAAGTTGATTGAGACGGTTTTGTCAATTGGCCAAACCAGAATAGGGGTAAAACCCTGTGAGTCCCCCAAATCCCCACGTTCAGTATCAGAATGCCTAACTTTTGTTATCACGATGCTAAATTGGATCCTAGAAATTTTATTTGTGAATAGGAATTAGGAAAAAAATCAAGGCTGGGCCTGTTGCCTAATCCCCATTTCTCTGTATGCCGCTTCTGCCATGGAAAGGGGTTGGTTATTTATAACCCACAAACCTGTTTTTGTAAATGAAGTTATATCAGAACACATCTCATTCCTTTATGTATGATTTATGACTGCTTATGTGCTGGGGCGGCAGAGTAGAGCAGTTACAACAGATTATTTGGCCCACAGAGCCTAAAATGTGCTCTGTCTGGCCTCTTAGATGAAAAGTTTGCCAACTCCTGTTCCAGAAAATTCTAAGTGAATTAATTGGAACTTGAAATATATATTTTTAAAGTTTTATGTGTTTTGAGAGAGAGCATGCATGCGTGCACACAGGTTGCGGGGAGGGGGCAGAGAGAGAGGGACCTGAGCTGACATTTAGAGTCAGATACTTAACCAACTGAGCCCCCAGGCGCCCCCCCAGAACTTAGAATACATTTCGAAAAGTCACAAACGCCTGCTAAACTTGTGTCTGGTTGAAATGACTTACACTTAGGACGCACACTTACAGTTCCGGTAGAAAAGTATATTGTAAGACCACTAGTATTTAAAAAAAACTAATAAAAAACAGTTTCTCTTAGATGCAGACTGAATTTCTCTGAAGAAAAGCTGGTTGAATCGGAAGAAGTTAAATAATGTTTTTTGGGGACAGCTTTTCTGTGATACTGGTATTTTTCCAGGCTTTCGAGGTTGATGGCCCTGTTTCTTTATTAACTCTAGAAGTATGGCTTCCTGTTCCTTATTCCAGGATATCATTGGCACACTGTTCTACATCTCACCAGGTTTCTTTTCTTTCCCCAAAGTAAAGTTTCCTTTGTTCCACGCCTGCTCCGTTTCATTGCTAAAGTAATAGCTGCTAACTTGAGGAAGTTTTTAAAACGTACATTAGAAAGAGGTACTTAGCCAGCTGCAGGTGTTACAAAATGAGATGGTGGGGCCTGCCTTGTGGAGATGATGGGGACCCCACGGGCAGAGTTCTCACTGCCATCGGTTGGTGCCTGAGCTGGAACTCTGCTACCAGAAGGTCCGAGAGGGCGGGGCATGGATGGATTTGCCCCAGTCCCAGAGCAGACTAGTGGCAGAATTGGGTTGAAACACAATTCAGTCTAGGGTTTGCACAATTTGGTTGTGTGTCATCGGAGTGTTTCCTGTGCTGGTGGTCTGCAGATTTGCTGTTAGATGTATAGAAATATACCTTCATGATTTACTTTTTCAGTTTGGGCCACTCCCTTCTGTTTGCATTTTTAAATGTGGACATTAGAGGGAGAGACGGTGCGGTAGGGTGTTAGCATTCCCAAGGTTACTGTGTGATTCTTCAGTAGACCTTAAATGGGCTGATTATTAGTGATAAGAGGAGTTCACTCACTCTCTTTCTGGGAAGGGATCTATTGAGATGATTCCTATGGAACGTAGTTTGTGGGTTGCCGTGTCTCTGTGACTCTTCAGGACACACCAGCACACAGAGCTGTGGGAGGAGCATGGCTCCAAGGTCCTTCTGCCAGGCTTTGAGTCCTGACGTCCCCTCACGGACTGCAGGATCGTGGGCCAGTGGTGTGGCCTCTCTCCGCCTTACTTCCCTTATCTGTAGAGAGAACAGTGTGGGCCTGGGCTGGGATGAAGATTCAGTGCGTTCACGTATTTAAAACTGGTAAAAAGTGATTTGTAGCAAATGGGAGCTGCTGCCCTTCTCAGTTTGAGCCAGTTTGGCTACATGCCCCACTGGTTGGTTCTGTTCATCGACGTGATCGGCCCTGGCATCAGCCTTCTGGTAACCGGGATGCCCACTCCAGGGCCAGCCCGGGAGGGGGGGGCAGCCATCAGTGCCCCCCGTGGCAGAGCACATGGCCCCATGCAGCCTTTGCCATCGCTGTGATGGTGTCCCCCAAAAGGGTAGGCAGGCACACAGCTTCTCTTCTCAGCAGCCTTGTCACAAATGGCCACACTTCTGCAAATTGAACTTACAAAATGCCAAACAGTTCTTGCTTCCGTTTTGGCTTACCCTTCGGAAGCCACGTGGCCTCCCAGAGCACGTGTCCCTATCTGATCGGCCCCCTTCCCGGGAAGGGTCAGGGAACGGCCGCCTCTTCACAACCTGTTGGTCATTTCTATCTTTGGCTTCTCTATGGAAACGCAAGATGAACTTTTTTTCAGCACCTTTGTACCAGTCATTCAGCACCCTTGATTACCCGAGTCTGCACTCTCTTGGTTCCAAGGAATTAATTAACCATCTTAATCTGAAACAGGAGAAGAAGTGTGTGGAGTTGGGGATTCATGGACCTCCAGGATGCCCTTAGGTGCACCAGATTCAGGGCTGTCCCTGATATCACCAGGAGCGGTTCCTCTCTCCCAGTCTCCCAGGGCAGTGACCCCAGCAGAATGACAGCTTGTCTTGTGGTTCCAGAGACTGAGTGTCGTGGGCCTGGCTTGGGTCATGCCTGGTCACAACGCCAGCTGTCACGGCAGATGCAGCGTGACCTGTCCAGGGCTGGGCTTCTCTTTGCCCCGTGTCTTGCGTCTCGAATGGTGGGGAAGGCTGCACCTGCAGCTTCTTCGGTCCTCCAGGGAACCCGGATATTGTCAGGTCATCTGAGGGTGCCCCCTGTCTTACACCTGAGGCTGGCATCCCACCCCCTGCGCCCTCCTTGGGGGTGAGCAGGCTCTGTGTGCCAACAGGCTCTGCCCATACACTTGTTCCCACTGGCCCATACTCTGACCCCCTCCCTGCTCCCCTCCTGTTCACAGCAGCTGCTGTCAAAACAGCAAATGTCTGCAGCTGCTCGTGGCCCTGGGGAGTTTTCCTTTCCATTCTCTTCTCCCCCAGATCCCGGGAGGAATGTACTGTGTTCGTTCAACAGTCTGTTGCACATGTGTTTATTTTTCACCTCTTTGGTCTGAGTAGGATCAGTGAGGGGATGGAAAGTGTCCACGCAGTCAGTCTGGGTGCTGCAGCAGAGCTTGAAGGCCCCCACGGCCCCTCTTCCTCCTCTACAGCCAGGCCGTCTCGTGTCCCGCGCACGGAGATGGTCTGATGGCATGGCACGGACAGCAGTTCAGTCTCTCTGCAGCTCTGCCCATGGATTGTGTGCTGATCTTCACCGTTCCCCATCCCCATCTCTCCTCTCCTTTCCACTCACATCTGTCTGCTCCCGCGTCTGCCTCTTACAACAGATTCTTAGCCCCCGCCTTGGGATCTGCGTCCCTGGCATTCTTGACTTGATGGCAGTCTCCCGGAACTGCTGCCAAATGATTGATTGTCAGAGTGCCACACCCAAAAGGAGGCGTTTCTCGTGACGGCTCAGAAACCAAAAGGGAATTGGGTAAATATTGCCAGCAATGATTAAAATCTTCTGAGCTGTTTGAAGGAAATCGTGTCCCATATTGTCTTGGGAACTGAGCGCATTCCAATGGGGTTTTTTTTTTTTTTTAATATGGTGGTTTGTCAATCAGCGGATGTAAAGTGAGCGAGACAGCTTTGGCACATCTTTCTAAGTGGTCTGTGCGGCTGTTAAGTGGTTATCAGAGTATCAGAAAATGGAGCCTTGTGGCATTTCACATTGCCCCCCGCCCCCCCCAGAGCAGACCACTTGGGAAGCTGCTTGTGCAAAAGCCCACTTTCTAGTGCCCGTTGTTAAGGGGTAGGCACGTCCTCAGCAAGCACGAGGCTCCCCCTGCCCTTCTTCCTGCGTTGTATGCAAACCCGTGTTTTGCTTTTTTTTTTTAATTTTTTTTTTTATTTGAACTCCATGCCTTCCCCTCCTTTTCTTTCAGTCCTCTCCGGGCAAAGTGACAGAGGCTGTGAAGGTTGCGATTGACCTCGGGTACCGCCACATCGACTGCGCTCATGTGTACCAGAACGAGAATGAGGTGGGGCTGGCCATCCAGGAGAAGCTCAAGGAGAAGGTGGTGAAGCGGGAGGACCTCTTCATCGTCAGCAAGGTGCTGCTCTTCAGGGGGCCTGGGGCGGGCGGAGGGTTCTCTCACGTTGGTGCAGTGGCAGTGCCAGTGTAGGAGCCAAGGGCATACCCTGGGCCACCTAATATGCTAGAGTGACTATGGAGAGGCCCCTCTGCTGGGGCGGCGTGCTGACTGCAGATCGTGGAGGGCTCCAGAGCTCACCTGACCATTGTCCGCTGGAGGGTCGTTCATTGTAGACCCACTGGGTAGAGCCCCTTGTTGGTGAGGCTTAGGTTGTGGGTCAGTGCTCCCTTTCCAGAGAGTTATCTGTGAGGACAGAACTTGGTTTCCATCTGGAGACCGGATCTCTGCTCCTGGCCACTGTCTTTGACCTGGAGGCTGTTGGTCCCCAGCGGGACCCTGGGCGGGCAGGGGAGGCCGGCTCCTCGGAGACCAGCCTGCTAGGCAGATGGCCCCGAGAGCTCCTGTGCAGGGCCTGGGCCTTGTGACCTGTCCATTCTATATTCTGCCTTCAGTTCGGTCCCTCTGAGCGTCTTCCCTGACCTGCTTCTCCTACCTTCCTTTGGAAAGTTAGGGTCCATGGTGTGCATTGGAAACTCCTTCACCGCCCGTTAGAGCATTACAGTGAGAGGGGTGGGGGGCCGGGAAGCAGCGTCCTGTGCGCAGCGTAAGACATGCTCTCTCACTGACTTCAGCTGTGGTGCACACACCACGAGAAGAGCATGGTCAAGGCGGCCTGCCAGAAGACGCTCAACGACCTGAAGCTGGACTACCTGGACCTCTACCTAATTCACTGGCCCGTGGGCTTCAAGGTAGGTGGTACGGGGCTCTGGCCGGGCCCCCGTTGCTCATGTCGCCTGTGATGTGTCCGGGTGGGGACCCACTCTGTGTTGCTGGCCCAGGCTCTGCACGTGGAGCAGCACCCAGCAGTGTCACCTAGGAGCTTGGTAGAGCTGCACGGGAACCCCGGGCGGCTCGGTGACACATTACAGAGTTTGAGGAGCCCTGTGCTTGTCGTTGGCTGGCGGTGCAGCTTAAAAAGGTGACCCTAAGGCCTCACTGGCCATCACCCTCTGCCTCTGTGTACGTGTGTGGACGTTCTGCCCACAGGCCCCATGCTGTGGAAGCCTGATAAACATCTCTTGACAGGCTGAGTCTCTGCGCCCAGAAAACGCGAGTTATTACACACTTTGCCTTCATTGTAGTCACAGGTTAGGTTTCCACTTTGTCGGCCCAGTTGAAGGCACGCGGTGGTTTTGATCCTGTGGCCCTGCTTTAATTGCGCTGTGTGCATTGGGCCTGACTTTCATCCTTTGTTTTTTTTTCATGATAAGCCATAGAGACTCTGCAGGGTGACATGGGCCCCATACCACACCCCCCCTGCCCCCGGCCCAGGTCCTTCCCCCGTCCACAGCCCAGCCAATGCAGGACTCCCCTCACCATTTCCATCTAACAGTCAGCTGCAACATATTTGAAAGAAAAAGGGTCTGGGGGCCTCAGGAGTTGTCTGCCTGTTGCTTTTTCACATCGGTCTGTGGATTTGCCCTTGACCGTGTTCTAAAAACTTAGCTATGGTAGGGGTGCCTGGGTGGCTCCATCAGTTCAGCGTCCGACTTTGGCTCAGGTCATGATCTCGTGGTCCGTGTTGGGCTCTGTGCTGATGGCTCAGAGCCTGGAGCCTGCTTCAGATTCTGTGTCTGCCTCTCTGCCTCTCCCCGACTGTGCTCCGTCTCTCTCCCTCTCAAGGGTAAATAAACATTAAAAACTTAGCTGTGATTAAGAGTGAGGTTTTTTTTTAGAACTTTGCTTCTAAAGATGTGGGACTTTGAAGAGCCATCATTGATGGACTGTTATTGTATCAACAGCCCGGGAAGGACTTTTTCCCTCTGGATGCCGAAGGCAACGTGATTCCCAGTGACACCAATTTTGTGGACACGTGGGAGGTGAGGCAGTCCCTGAATTGGCTTTCTCCCTCCTGCCTGGTTTCCCCTTCTCCTTGTGAGTGGTCCTCCCTGTCTCGTCTTCCACGGCGTTTTGTCACTCTGTCACCGTTTTTATTCCTCTGGTCTCATTACAGCCAGCCTGGCTTTTGTCTTGTCCAAGAGATCTTGGTCTTATTCGCTGGCACCTGTTAGTAAGGGCAGGACCCGTTAACCTGACTGGTGCCAAGGACGCTTTTCCCCCCCTTGTCCTCTTGGGCACGTGTCAGCAGCAAGCAGAGACCCTCTCTTGTCGTTAGGCCATGGAAGAGCTGGTGGACGCCGGCCTGGTGAAATCCATCGGAGTCTCCAACTTCAACCATATCCAAGTGGAGAAGATCTTAAACAAACCTGGCTTGAAATATAAGCCGGCTGTTAACCAGGTAAGTAAGCCTCCCGCAGGGCAGGCTGTTCCTGGGAGACTGGTTACTGTTTGAGCCTGGGTCAGTGAGGCATCTGGGAGCCGAACTTGCAGGACAGACAGGGTTTGAGCCCGGCTTGTGATGACTCAGGGCCTCCCAGACTATCTGCGTCCAGATATTGAGATCCTTAGACCCATCATGGTTGATGAACGGCCAAAGCCAGAACAAGCCCTTAGGGCCCATGAGCGCAGTACATCAGTAACAAGATTATTGTTCTTCACATTGAGGACACTAGCTGGGAAATGTAAATAGTGGTCACAGCTTATCTCGGAGATGAGAAGACATTGGCTATACATCATTTTCTGTCTGGGGAGGGGGGTGCTTACTGTATGTCCCCGGGCCTGTGCCCATGAGTCACCCTCAGCCCCCTATTTGCATCTGCAGATCGAATGCCACCCGTACCTGACGCAGGAGAAGTTAATCCAGTACTGCCAGTCCAAAGGCATTGTGGTGACTGCCTACAGCCCCCTCGGCTCTCCCGACAGGCCCTGGTGAGCTTTCCACCAGATCGTGTTCTCTTGTCCACTGGTGAAGGTTAGAACTGGCTACAAAGAAAACTTCAGCAACAAGGAAAATGCTCTGGTGCTGATTTGCAGATCTGCCCCGGAATGTCTTGTTAGGGTCCCAGTAGCTTCTAGTAGCAAGGTGGCTGCTCTTTTTCCAGAAGGTTGGGAGTTTGTACCTGAGATTCAAATCAGGAGGAGACTGGCGAACTGGCCTCTAAGGTCGACGGGAGTTAGGGTTGCTAGGGTTGCTGACTGCCATAAGCAGCCACCATGGTGGTTGCTCACGTGGGCCGTCTTTCTTGTCTCCAGGGCCAAGCCGGAGGACCCTTCCCTGTTGGAGGATCCCAGGATCAAAGAGATTGCAGCCAGACACAATAAAACCACAGCCCAGGTACTGTCCTCTCCAGGCGCCCGTGGCCGTTCCCAGAACCCCCTGCATAGGTAGTGTCCCTTTTAACCCGGGGGGAGAGGTGACCCAGCCAAGCCCTCCCTGGAAGTGCAGCTTGGGGTCCTGGAGTGGGTAGTGGAAAGGGCACAGACTGGGAGGTTAGAGGACTGCTGTGTGACGAGGACGGTGGTCCCTGTCCCACTACCTCTCCAGGCCACCCAGAGGGTCAGCAATTGCTGACGTCGGTGGGAAGCTGACCTCGGTGCTCCTGGAAGAGCACGTGTGATCAGCTCCTGGGAAATGTTCTCTCTCTGTCCTGTATGGTAGAACAGCTTCCTTTTCGTGACCAGTACACCTGGGAGACCCAGGCGCCTGGCGAGGCTGAGGGATGACCCTGACACCTCTGGGCCTCTGTTTCATCTCATGTGGGGCTCTGGAATTTCCCTCTTGGGGAACGGATGTCTAAGACTAAGTGACCTAACAGTGTGGCTGATTGGTGTACACACATGCTCGGTGTATCTGCCCACAGATTCTGATCCGGTTCCCCGTGCAGAGGAACCTGGTCGTGATCCCCAAGTCTGTGACGCCCGAACGCATCGCCGAGAACTTGCAGGTAAGATTCCTGGCTGGTCACCGGGGACACACAGTAAGGCCTCCTGGCCGGGTCTCAGCTGGGGCTGCCTCGGGCCTGCCTGCTGGCCTCGGGAGGGCGAGGTCTTCCTGCCCGGCTGTACTCTTCAGGTGGATGGGTCCCCTCCCATCCGGGCCTCTCTTGTCCTCTTTGGATGTGACTTGGCGGCTCCAGCCCGTCTCAGATACCATCTTCTTTGACCACATTCTTCGGCTCACCGGCTGGAATCCATTCCCAGTTCCTCCAGGGCCTCTGGGTGTGGCGTGCAGCATCTCGCGTAGAGTGTGCGGTTGATTATTCCTTGTGTTGGAGCTGTGGGGTGATCTCCCGTCACTTCACTGGAGACTGAGGCAGAGACTCTTGTGACCTGTCACTTCCTTCCCCACTGGTCCTTGTCAGAGAAGCGCTCAGCAGTGCTTTTGACATCAACTAAATGGACCGAAAACTACCATTTTGCATAGAGGTTCCGGAAGGGAAGGACTGTTTTCCCGGCTGCATGTGGTGTCCGGGCAGAACGCTGCGTTCTCCGTAGAGTCCTACAGTTAGGCTTCTCCAAGATCTGTCTTCCTTATGCCCCTTCCCGCCCAGGGCAGCGTCCCGTCCGCGGCCCTGCACAGAGCTGTTCAGATACGTGGGTGTTCTGTGTCTGACCTTTATTTGCAGAACTTCCTGGATTTATTTTTTCTTTTTTAGGTGTTTGACTTTGAGCTGAGCAGCGTGGAGATGACCACCTTACTCAGCTTCAACCGCAACTGGAGAGTCTGTGCCTTAGTGAGGTGAGTGGGTCCTGGGAGGGGATCGATCCGCTGCTCCCGAAAGAGAGAAGCTCCCGCAGGCCGCGCTGCCCAGGTCCCGTTGGCACGACACCTCTGACCTGTGCATGGCCTTGCCGCCTTCTCGAGCACGTGTGGCGACAAGCATTTCGTCCCGTGTGCCCCAAGTGCATGGGGCCGTGGGGAGAATGCCAGGAGATCCGGTCTGGATCTGTTTTCCGCTCCGCTGTGGGCCTTAGCGGCTTAACCCGCGGCAAGCATGTATTTTAGCATTAGTTTTCACCTCTTAGTGGCTCATCTGAAACCAGGCGATCCTGTGGGGCTCCTGTCCCCTCCCCCCTCCTCCTGGCAGACTTTGCATGTGACTCCGTCTTATCTGGGCTTAATAAGAGGGGCGCCGTAGAAAGACCGTGGTGCCGGGGGGCCTGACACTGCTAAGCCACATGATTGAGAAAACCACTTGACCCCCTGACTGACAGGCACCCCAGGCCCCTCCGTGTACACATTCGCTGGGTCCTTGTATTTCCAGCAATTTTGGGCTGAGGGAGATAACTTTTCCGACAGTACACTAAGTCAAGTTTAAAGTCATGCTCTGCTTTCAAGAAGAAACTTCCATTTTACAGTGAGGACTAAGCTTCCTTTCTCAGTTTTCTCAGGGTTTTTATTGCCTCTGTGTCCCCTCCATCTCCTTGTGGTCACATTCTCTTCTAAGCGAGATCTGGACTTCTCCCTGGGATGGGGTGGGGTGCCGGCCTTCTCTCTGCAGCCTCTGCTGCCTCCGCAGTTCGGTTTGCACTGCGGGTCCAGCAGCCACGGCCCCCGGCAGGTGCCCTCTGGGTCTGCCTCTGGACCGGGAACTCTCTGGTGTGCTTCAGCAGGTCGGTGCCTGGTGAGTGCGTGGCCGTCACACCTGTGGCCTCACATTCCAAACAGGCCACTAAGCAGTTTGTCACTGGCAGTCCCTCTTTCTGACGCCCCTGTTTGTGTTAATGGCACTTAACCTTTAGGCCTTAAAGTCATTTTTCGGATCAGTAAGGCGAGGGTGAGAGAAGTGAATCATTGACCGACCGGGTGACCTCTATTCTTGGAGGGTCTCTGTATCATCGATTCACGTCCCTTTGCCACTCCCACCGCCGACATGGCGTAGCGGAGCTCTCGGGCTCACAAACGACAGTGGTTTTCCAACTGGTCCCTTTACACTTACACTCCCGCCACTGTGGTGCCTTTCCAGAAAGAGCTGTCAGGTTATTCTGCGGGCTACTGATGTTCAGTGGGGATGGGTTGGGGCCAGAGTGGGGCCGGAGAGGCTGGTTCCAACATTCCCGGGTCACCCAGGAAGCTTTCTTGATAGGCCTTCACATCCATCGCCTCCTTTTGGAAATTCATGCTGCACTGAGCCCCTGGTGCTAACGGCAGGTCTGAGTGGGAGGTGGGGGGGCTGCCCAAACAAATGGCGGCGGGTGGAGGAATTTTGGATGAGTGAGAGTTCTGTGCCCCACGCTGGGTTCACCCGGGTCTTTCACACTGTGCCCGGTCTGTGTTCGCAGCAGCAGTGCCGCCATGTGCCCGGCACAGGCCAGGTGGGATGGCGAACCTGCTCCCACCTGCCTGCATCCCTGCACACGCGGGTGGCTGCCTGGCCCGCTCCCCCCCCCCACCCCGTGTTTCTTGTGTTAGACCCCCAGCCACTCTCCTGGGCTCCCCGCTGATGGCAGGCCGCTCTGGAGGTGCCCGTGCGCCATCACATGTACGGGCTCCTGACTTCTGTCTCCCTCCACCTGCTCTTTCAGACAACAGCCTGCTATCTGGTCCCCCGGGTTAGACTGGGTTCCCTGGGGAGCAGGAACTGCATCTTTCTGCCCCGCAGGCCTCGGGCACGGTGCTGGGCACGCAGGGCATGGGGTGTCTGTCCCTCACGCCGGTGCCAGCTGATGAGAGCCTGGGGCAGAGGAGTCTGGAGGGGGCCCTGCCTGCCCATGCAGACCCATCATCTGCAGCCTCCGAACCGGCCGCCGTCGAGAGGCCTCTGTCTTGACCTATAAGGACACACCACTTCTTGTTGTAGTTCGCTCTGGTCAGTCTCTCCCGGGGGCTAACGTGTTCCTTTCCATCTCCTGACAGCTGTGCCTTTCACAAGGACTATCCCTTCAGTGAGGAGTTTTGAAGCCGTCGGTGCCTGTCCTTCCCCGAGTGACCTGCTGCTTTGTTTTCACTTTCCCCGGATGTAGCGTAGTGTGGCCTGTCCCCGTCGGTGGTGGGTCCAGACAGCAATACCTGTAGATGAGAAGTCTCTTCCAGTTCTCCTTGCCTTCTTCTCCAGCCGGGGAAAGCAAGATTAGTACCCTTTTCTGGCTAAGCTGAATCTACAAAGTTGAATTAGTGCCACTAACAACCAGATGTTGGCTGCTGGGAAGTGTAACCCTTTCAGCCAGACTCCTTGCCTCAAATAAAAAGTACTTTCGTGAACTTGATGCTGTGTGTTTGTTTGGATTTATTGAACCGATACGCCGCCTTTCGTCTCCCTCGGCCTTTGTCCCGTCCACGCCCCTACAGCAGGCTCCTTGACTGGGTGACAGGAACCAGCACCTGTCGTCCTTCTCTCTAGTCGGGGGGCCCCTCCCCAGGACTTTACCCATTTGGCTTTAGGGTGGTTGTTCTCCTCTGGGTGCACATGGGAGTGCCCTGGGGAGCCTTGAATGCTAGTGATGTGTGGACCTCAGCCCTGGCGACCCATCTGATTGGCCCAGGGCGGGGCCAGGCCATGAAAAGTTTGCGGGTTCCCCGGGGTTCCCACCATGGGGTCAGGGCTGAGAGCTGCCAACCAGTCTATGAGGGGGTCATAGACCCGTTCGTAATTTCACAAGGTACTTTGTTCCTCATTCGCATAGAGACCAAAGTCATGTTTACGAAGCAGCCCTGCTCACAAAGGACTGCTTTCATGAAGCTCCCCGTCTAGACCAGAGGGAACAGAGCATCGGTAAAGGGTCTCCGGTAGCCGGGCTGTCATAACACGTTGTAGGCTGTGTAGTGTAAACAGAGATGTGTTTCTCACCCGTTCTAGAGGCTGGAAGTCTGAGATTGGGAGACGGGGTGCGGCGGGCGGCTGGGTCTCGTTCTTGAGAGAGCCTTTTCCCTGGGTGGTAGCCCTCCAGTTCTCACTGTGTCCTGACAGAGAGAGAGGAATGTTTTCAATAGGATCACACAAGTAAAGGTCTGTTTCTGCTTAACTTTTACAGATGCTGTTGCTTATTTTTATTAATAACAAAGGCTGGGAAAGGGATGGGCTAGGTAAGAGTCAGCCTCGGGTATCGTGAAGATAATGGCTTTGGTGCTGACTGTTCGTATTGGATGACCGTAGCCCCATCGTTAGGTGACCCTAACTGCTTCATAGATGATCCACATAGAAAACACACGGCCCAAGGCTGTAGATAATTGGGCAAGGGTGTTTGCTGGGCCTCAACCGGGAACGTGGGGATGTACTGGAGGCCCGCATACTAGCAGGGTTTGGGCCAGATGGGAGACCCAGAGCCCCACCTGACCTTTCCTCCCAGTGGTGCAGTTCCCCTTGCCAGGTAAGGCAAGTTAATCCCAAATTAAGCTGCTAACCTCTGCAGTCAGCCTCTAAATCATCAAGATCAAGAGCACATTATTCAGTTCATTATAAGTGGAGTCAAATCATCTGTGACCTAGTCCCTGCCCTGTCTCTACAGTTAGCCCAGAGTTGTTGGCTTTAACACACTTTGGAAAAATGTCAAGGTAGAACCCAGTAAGAGTTTAGATCAGATGCCGGAGTGCTCCGTCCCTGCTTTAAGACCACCATCAAAATAAGACCATTACAAAGTCTGCAAGAAACAAAAAAGATGAAAGGCCCTGCGCTAGCCTTGGTCCCTACTTTGTAGCAGAGACTCAGATTCTATCTAAGAGCATGTCCCCTGAGAGAAGGAGCCTTGCCTGAAGTGCAAGAGGGGCAGAGAACTAAAGCTTCTTGATTAAAGATTTTGAAGATAGTAAAAGGGAGTGAGCTGCAGCCAGTGGCTCTGGTGCAGGCCAAGATAGTAAAAGGGAGTGAGCTGCAGCCAGTGGCTCTGGTGCAGGCCGGGCCTGCTCCCTGGTTCTAGAATGTGGCCTGAGGGGTCAGTGGGTGAGGGGTCAGTGGGCGGGGCCAGCCGTGGTGGGCCCGCTTCATTCCATAGCTAAGGGATCCCAGGTGGGAGCAGGCAGACGCCAGGGTCCCTGTGGAGACCGGCACTGCCTTTCCAGGGCAGAGCCCCCTCCCTTCCCTCGGTGGAACTGAACCTTTGTCCCTTCCTAGGTGGGTTCCAACCCCACCTCCACACCCAGGTGGACACCTTGTCATGAATGAAGCGACTCTCCAGGGGGCCAAGGCAGAGGGAACTCTAGAACAGCAGCGCTGGTGTTTTCTCCGAGGATGTTTGCAAGCGCCTTTAAATGCATTCACAAAACATTTGGCCTTTTACCAAAACAAAGTTCCAGCCCAAGAGTAGAATTGTTAATAAGAACATGAGACCCACTGAGAGACGGAACTAATTTTAATTGAATCACACAGGCGATTAAGACCCACACTTGAAAACCTCTCTGAACAATGCAGCCTTCATTTGAAACGGCAGTTTCTCAAGGGCCAATTTCACAGAGCTTGGTTTCTCAACCCTCCGTCCTGTCCTGCCCCTCCGTCCTGCTTCAGGTTGACACAGCTGCTGAAAGAGCTACCTCAGTGCCTTGTCCCTGGTGCTGGTTGGCGTAGCCGTGGCAGGTGCCTGGCCTAGAGAGCGCAGGGTTGGGTCTGGCCCCAGAAGGGTTCCTAGAGGGACAATAGGGACTATCTTTGGGGGGTTGTGGCCCTCTGGGATCCAGCTCCAGGGCACACCCAGTCTTTCTGTCCCTTGAAGCTGTTTTCTAGCTGTGTTCCAAGGAAAACCTGGGTCCTCAGGATCCTGAAGGAGCCTCCCCTTCCATCTCCCCCTCGCTCACCAGAGTTTGGCTACAAGCAGTGGAAGTGACTGATGGCTTCTCAGGTCCATTTCCAGCCCAGCGCCCAGCTTGGCCCGAGGGAACACCGATCTCTGTTTTCCTTTCCTTCTGTCCTCAGGGCCTAGAACAGTGCCTGGGCACAGAGTCGCACTCAGTGATGTCATTCGCATGAGCAAGGGAGCAAAAGAATGAAGAGCTTTCCTTCTAACAGCTCGTTATGAACACCTCCAAGGGTAAAAGCAGTGCATTTCAGACTCAAAGAGGGGCTGCTCAGTTTTGAGCTGTGGCCTGAAATACATGAAAGAGGCGAAGAGCTCTCCAGATGCAGACACATCGGGTCTTTAGTGCAGCTCTCGTCTTGCTAAAACATGACTCTGGCAAATCATTTAACCTTCTGGCTTTTATTTCCCCAATCTATGGGGGAAAATTAAAGTTTATTTTTGAGAGAGATAGAGCATGAGTGGGGGAAGAGGCAGAGAGAGAGAGAGAGAGAGAGAGGCACAGAATCTGAAGCAATCTCCAGGCTCTGAGCTGACAGCACAGAGCCTGACATGGGGCTCGAACTCACAAACTGCGAGATCATGACTTGGGCCTAAACAAGAGTTGGACGCTCAACCAACTGAGCCACCCAGGTGCCCTTCTTGATATCATTAACATCATCATTGTTACTATAACTAAATGTTGGCAAGAGAAGCAAACCCATCCATTTCCTCATAGCTCACAGATGGTGCCCAGGGAATGGAGTTCTGCCCAGAGAGCAGCACTTTCTCCACGTCCTTGACTCTGTCCACCTCACACAAAGGAAGAGCAGCTCCTAATACATTTAGCACACTGTGGACTTTTGTTTCCAACCTCAAGGACAGTGCTTCCTATCAAGAAGAGCAAGCCTTGAAGAAAACGCTGCCAATTTGTTTGTAAGAAGTTATTATTTTTTTTACTGATAGACGAAATCATTGAGTATTAGAGATGATCTAATCCAGTGTTTTCCAACTTATTTTTGGCTGCAGACTTCTTTCTATGAAAGAGTCCTACATAGATCCTCAATATATAAACCAGATGAAGGCAGAGCTGCTGTGGTTTATGTGGGGGAGGAGTCTGGGAACCAAAACAGACAGCACCCTCACATACAGCCCCCTAACCATGAGGTCAGATCACAGTTTCAAAGCCTTGGGATACAACCCTTTGTTGTTCATTATTAAGAGCTATAAACGTCTCCTTCACACAGTTGTTGGAATTTAGGAATTCCAGAGTGGCTTAGCTGAGTGGTTCTAGATGGGGGGTCTCTCAAGAGGTGGCAGCAAATATGGCGGCTGGGGCTGCATCATGTGAAGGCATTTCTGGGGCTGAAGAATCCGATTCCAAGACAGGCACTCAGTCACCGGCAAGCCAGTACTCACTATTGGCAGGAGGCTTCAGTTCCTTTCCATAAGGCTGCTGGAGTGTTCACGACATGGTGGTTGAGTCTCCATGATGACTGACACAAGAGATGACAAAGTAGAAGCCATAATGTCTTTCATTACCTAACCTCAGAAGTCACACACCACCATTTCCACCAAAGATCGGCCCCATCCACTGGGTACAGCTTGGAGGCTGGCTACCATAATTTGCTAACCTAGAACTGTTTATTGTTTAGAAAGCATTTCAGAAGTCATTAAAAACATGCAAAGAATATTTCAAAAGAATATATGATCTGATTGTCATGCTCAGCCAAGCAACCCTTTGGTTTTACAATGACAGAAAATCCAGGGGATCAGAGAGGTCAAGTGACCAGCCAAAACTCGCAGGGCAATTTAATGACAGAAATGGACTTAGAATCCAGGTGTCTAGATTCTAGTGTATCGCATTACGTCATGGTATTATTACAATAACATTCCATTATAATATAAATTACAGTAACTTACACATGTGCACAACCTTATTACCAGGGGATCAAGGTTAACATCAACAATGATAGGTCATGTTGATAATATGTGCTCTTGACAATGATGTGATGAGAACAGTCCTTTACTTCCATGATCTTCTTCCCCCAAACCCATAATCCCAGTCTAACCAGGAGAAAACAGGAAACAAATTGTATTTGAGGGATTTATTTTACAAAATATCAGACCAATACCAAGACCCCTCAATATTGTCAAGGTCATTAAAAACATGAAAAGTCTGAGAAGCTGTCACAACCAAGAGGAGTCTAAGGTGACGTGATAAACTGTGTGAGATCCTGGGACAGGAAAAAGGACATTTAGGTAAAAACTTAGGAAATCAGAATAAAGTCTGGACTTCAACTAATAATAATTTTTTAACATTGGTTCACTAATGATGCCAAATGTATCATACTAATGTACCATGTTAATAATGGGAAACTAGGTGTGGAGTATCCAGGAAGTCTGTGCCATCTTCAAAATTTTTTCTTTAAATTTAAAACTACTCAAAAATAAAATGTTCATTAAGAAAAAACTTTATAGGGGTGCCTGGGTGGCTCAGCCAGTTAAGGGTCCGGCTTTGGCTCAGGTCATGATCTCACGGTTCGTGGGTTTGAGCCCCCTGTCGGGGTCTGTGTTGACTGCTAGCTCAGAGCCTGGAGGCTGCTTCAGATTCTGTATCTCCCTCTCTCTCTGACCCTCCCCTGATCGCACTGTCTCTCAAATATAAATAAAAAAGCATTAAAAAAATTAAAAGAAAAAAGAAAAAAAACTTTATAGAACACTCATAAAGAGCTGCTTTTCTAAACAAAGCCTAGATTACTCACTTGCTTTAAAAATGCTCATGTCTTTCCTTGATCAAGCAAACAAAATGACCAGCAAAGGTATTGACTTGAACGTCCTGATTATCAATCCTGTTCTTGGAGAACACTTATTTCCAAGCACATGTGGGACACTAATGAAAATCAGTGACAAGCTAGACCAAAATGTTGGCCTCAACAAATTTTAACAAGTTGATATCATATAGATCATATTGTCTCATCACAATTTAATAAAAATACAAAACATTAACAAAAAAAAAGATTCACTGGGACCTGCCACCTCTCCCCCATTCACATTCAGAAAATTTAAAACACACTCACTCACAATCAACTCAAGGGTTAAAGAAAAAAAATAACAGCCAACACTATATATGGCATTTGCTAATTAATTATGTACCACGTAATGTTTTTTGAGTTTTATATATTTTTTAATCCTCAAAAGAACCCTTCGAGGTTGGTCCAATTATCATCCCATTTTCAGAGGAAGAAACCAGAGACACATAGAGGGTGAACAGCATGGTCAAGGTCATAGAGCTGGAAATGGTGGCACCGGGTCTGGTTCCAGAGTCTGTATTCCGGGTCTGTTAGGCTGCCTTCTGATATAAAGTAGAAAACACATGTGGAATGGTAAAAAATAAGACATATCAAAGTCTGGGGATGCAGCTAAAGCAATCCTTAGGAGTCTTAGAATTCATGGAGTCCTATAAGCACTGAATAAGTAGAATACCAGTTAAAAATAATTGCCACAAAGAAAATGCCAGATAGAGATGGCTTTATAGAAGTGTTGTTGGGGCGCCTGGGGTGGCTCAGTTGGTTGAGAGTCCGACTTCGGCTCAGGTCATGATCCCACGGTTTGTGGGTTTGAGCCTCACGTGGGGCTCTGTGCTGACAGCTAGCTTGGAGCTTCGGGCCTGTCTTCAGATTCTATGTCTCCCTCTCTCTCTGACCCTCCCCTGCTCACTCTCTCTCTCTCTCTCTCTCTCTCTCAAAAATAAATAAAACATTAAAAAAAAAAGAAGTGTTGTTATGTAACAACATTCTAGGTACAGACAATGCCAATCCTACACAAGCTATTCCAGAAAGCAGAACAAGAGGAAATATTTTCAAAATCATTTTACGCAGCCATCACAAATTTGATACTCAGAATACTAGGATGGTTCAAAAGAGGAAAATTACAGACAAGTCCCACTGAAGAATGTATATGTAAAAATCCTAAACAGGATACTTCGTCACTTCCAATAACGTATAAATGATCAATGCAGTTTTAATCACAGGAATGCAATGTTGATTTTATATTAGAAAGTCATCAACGTAATTCACCGTGTTACTAAAGTAAAGGTTTTATGTACGTATTCAGATAAAAAGTATTTGACAAATTAAAATTATTTTATGAGAAAATCTTTTGACAGACTCAGAATGAAAGAAAATCTCTTTTTTTAAAACATTTTTTATATTTATTTATTTTTGAAAGAGCACAAGTGGGGGAGGGACAGAGAGAGAACCAGACACAGAATCTGAAGCAGGTTCCAGGCTGTGAGCTGTCGGCACAGAGCCCGATGTGGGGCTCAAACTCACAAACTGTGAGATCATGACCTGAGCCGAAGTCGGAGGCTTAACCGACTGAGCCACCCAGGCGCCCCAGAAGAAAACCTTTTAGCTTGGTGAAGGGCACTCCACAGCCATCGCATACACCCACCACGGCATATTCTGGTGCATGCTGTACGTCACCACATGAACCATTCCCCTGACAGAGCACTGAGGCAAGAAAAGTTAGTCACAGAGAAAGAGGTAAATTAGAGTCTACTAATACAAAGTTCAAAAATAGGCAAAACTAAACAGTACACTTTTATAAGGATATAATCACAGGTCATAAAACTATAAGGAAGAGCAAGGAATAATTTATTCACAATTCAAGAATGGGAGTTGGCAACAGCAAAAAAAAAAAAAACAAAACAAAACCAAAAACAAAAAACCTTCTAAAAAGTGGGAAGAAGACTTGAATAGACATTTTCCCGAAGACATACAAAGGGCCAACCAGGCTCAACATCGCTAATCATTAGGAAGATAGATGCACATCAAAAGCGCAATGAGGGATCACCTCATATCTCTTGGAATGGTCCCTATAAAAAAAGACAAAAAATCACAGGTGTTGGTAAGGGTGTGGAGAAGAGGGACCCCTTGTGCACTGTTGTTGGTGAGGATGTAAACAGGTGCACCCCATGTTCACTGCAGCGTTATTCACAAGGGCCAAGACATGGAACAATGTCTTGTTCATTAATGCATAAGTGGACAAAGAAGATGTAGTGTATATACGATGGAATAGTATTTAGCCAAGAGAAAGAAGAAAATCCTGCCATTTGCAACAACTTGGATGGACCTTGAGTCATTATGCTAAGTAAGAGAAGGCCCAGGAAGACAAAAAGTATATAATCTCACCCGTAAGTGGCATCTTAAAACACGGAACTCATAGAATCAGAGATGAAAGTGGTGGCTGCCAGGGGCCAGGGTGTGGGTGCGATGGGGAGATTTGGTCCAAGGACACAAACTTCCAGTTATAAGATGAATGAGTTCCGGGCATCCCATGATCTGCATGGTGACTAAACAATACTGTATTGTGTTCCTGGAAGTTTCTGTGAGGATAGAGCTTGAGTGTTCTCACCATAACAACAACAGAATGGTAATTATGAGTTGACTAATCTTATTGTGGTAAACATTTCCCAATAGATATGTATATCAAATCATCACATCATACCTTAAACTTACACAATGCTATGTGTCGATGATATCTTAGTAAGGTGGAAAACAAAGACAGATCAGGGAAAATGCAGACTGAAATTACCACACACACACACACACACACACACACACACACACACGCAAGTGGAGGTCGGGTGAGGTTTGATATTAGGAAGGGACATGAAGGGACTTATATGTCACTACCTGTTTCTCAACCTGGTTTCTGGGAATACGCGTGTTTGTTTTATTTGATTTTATTTTTACTTATTTTGAGAGATTGAGCAGGTGAGAGAGAGGCAGAGAGAGAATTCCAAGCAGGCTCCACACTGTCAGTACAGATCCCAACATGGGGCTTGAACCCATGAACCATGAGATCATGACTTGAGCAGAAACCAAGATGCTTAACCAACTAAGCCACCCAGGTGACCCATGTTTTATTTCAGGCCTTTAAATGAGACACAGAGGTTTTACACACTTTTTGTGTATATAATTTCATAAGAAAACATAAATGTTGAAAACAATGAATGATCCTATTTGATCCTTAGAACAATCTAGTGAGACTCCTGTATCATGATTCTTTACAGAGAATGAGCCTAAATCAAGAGTAGTTCATGTATATGCCAAATATCTCTCAGCTAGTCAGAGGTTCTGTCTTCTTATTCTGTGACCTTTCTCCTGAATCACACTGAAACTGCTTTTTATGACTATTTCTGCTGCTATCTAACTCAGACACAGAAAACTGGGAGTAACCAACTGCATGTTATTGAGCAAAATAAAAGACAGATTTCTTTGTTTAAAAATAGAATTGTCTTTTAAAAATCCTTGTTCTTGGGGCACCTGGGTGGCTCAGTCAGTTGAGTCACTCTTGGTTTTGGCTCAGGTCACCATCCCAGGGTTGTAGGATGGAGACCCCTGTTGGGCTCCGTGCTGAGCAGCCCCTCTCCCCCGATTGCGCACTCTCTCTGTCTATCTAAAATAATAATAATAAAGAATCTATGTTCTCTCCTACTGTTCTTGATTTAGTATGCTGTGTAGATAAGATGCTCACTGATGAGAAGCTAAGTACACGCTGAGATGCGAGCCTGGAAGGGAGTGGTGGCAGGGCTCTCGAGGTCACGTGATCTCAGCTTTCCTTGTGCATGAGGGGCCAAGGGACTCCGTCAAGACCAGCCAGCCAGGTGGTGGGACAGCAGGATCAGAACTTATGTCTTTGGATGTTTATCCAGTGTTTCTTTTTCTCTAGGTGACCTACACTGTTGTCATGTTGGTCTGGGCACACCATTCTGGAAACCCCAAACCGCTCACTTGTGGTGGCCTCACCTGCACTAGAGATTAGACTGTTTGATCACCCACTGGGAAGCCAAGGGCTTCAAACTGCCCTTCTGAGGCAGCCTGGATTCGTTGGTCAGGGCTGAGGGTTTCTCCCTCCCCTCCCTGCCTCCTCCTGGAGCAAATTCCTTTTTATCGGCTTTGTTTGTTGGAATTGTGTGTGAGATTTCATTTGTGAAAAAAGAGTTGCGCAAACATGAAAATCATTCAAGGGCTCCTGGGTGGCTCAGTCGGGTAAGCGTCTGACTTTGGCTCAGGTCATGAACTCGAGGTTCATGAGTTTGAGGTCTGCATTGGTCTCTGTGCTGACAGCTCCGAGCCTGAGCCTGGAGCCTGCTTCAGATTCTGTGTCTCCCTTTCTCTGCGCCCCTCCCCCACTCGGGCTCTGTCTCTGTCTCTCAAAAATAAATAAATAAATGTTTTTAAAAAGTTAAAATCATTCAATGGGGAATCAAGTTGGATCTCGTGGGGCTCTCTCTGTTTTCTTTTCCAAGTTTTAGTACCTTTGAGTGCGTATTCTTGGAGGTCTAGTGCCACATTCAGCTCCATGGCTAAGAGGCATAGAATAGAAGACCACTCCGTCCTCAAAGTACAGATCCATGACTGATTCCTAGGTTAGTAACTTGGAGGAAGGAAGCACTTTCCCTTAGAAACAGTTTAAAGAATACTTGCTTCAACTTGTCTGTTTCTTTGTTTGTTTGTTTGTTTATTATTGAGACAGAGAGAAACAGAGCACGAGTAGGGGAGGAGCAGAGAGACAGGGAGACACCAAATCCAAAGCAGGTTCCAGGTTCTAAGCTGTCAGCACAGAGCCCAACGCGGGGCTCGAACCCATGAACTGCAAGATCATGACCTGAGCCGAAGTCGGACGCTTAACCGACTGAGCCATTCAGGCGCCCCTCTACTTGTCTGTTTCATACACAGTATGCCTACCATCCCACAGAATTGGATCTCATTTCTTGGATGTCCTAGAAAAGGATTGCAAAGGGAAAAAGGATAGGGCAATATGATCTTGGCACCAACACCTCGCTAACTTTCTACCACTATAAAATAGGGATGACTTTTTTCTACCTGTGCACTGGTAGCTCTCATTCAAAAGATTTCCAGATTATTCTGTCCAATATCTCATCGGCAATTATTCCTCTTATAGTGGGATGAGAGAGGACAGAACAGGACTTCCCAGGTTAAATGTTCCTCAGTTGGACACAGCCAGGGTAAACCCCATTGGCTCCTGGGACTGCCTGGAGGGAAGCTGCAAATGTAGCTAACAAGATAAGTTTATGGGGGGAGTAAATGAGAGCAGACTGAGTGCGCTGCCTCTTACACAGAATTCTTCCTGGACCCAGTTGTATGGCTCTCTCCGATTACATGGTTAAATCACTGCTTGGCTAGGACGGGGTATATATAACAGTTGGTGTCTGACCTGGTCCCTGGCTAGCCTCACCAGAACATTCCTGACAGCGCCTCAGTGGTCTAGAACAAGGACTGGGCAGCCTCTGGACACTGTGGGCCAAGCGAAGGGGCCAGAAGGAACCTCGCTCCTCAAAATCATTCTGTGGGAGAAGGAAGTTTCTCTGCATCCACACAGGCCACTGCTTTTTCCTTTCTTCCTAAGCCGATAGTTTGGTGTTTGCTGCCTCCTGCTGGCCACATGTGAGTCAACACCAATGTCTCAGTGATGCCTGGTAACTTGTACTGAGCCCTTGTCTGTTGCTCAGCCGTGGGTCTTCACAGTGACAACAATAACCACAATACTGTTGCTAGAACTATTGGTGGAGGGATTATAAAAACACACAAGATGCTGCACTAAGCTTTTACATACATCATCTCATTTAATCCTCAAACCAACATTGTGGGGTAGGCATTGTTTCTCCCACTACACGGGAGAAACTGAGTCAGAGAGCAGTTGTATGATTGTGCAAAGTACATGCTGGTAAATGGTAGCACTAGGGTTGAGACACAAGTGTGTCAGACTTCAGAGCCCACCTCTGGAGTGACTGTGCAAATCCATGTTCCTGGCTGGCCATATCCAGGATGGACCATACTCACCAGAGACGGTAGCACACCCACCATGTCTTTGTATTTCATTGGTCCACACCCAGGTAACCTCTCACACGCTCATATTTTTTTTCCTCCTCCACTTCCAATGCCCATCATCAAATTTTTTTTTTTAACATTTATTTTTGGGGCGCCGGGGTGGCTCAGTCAGTTAAGTGTCCGGCTTCAGCTCAGGTCATGATCTCACAGTTCGTGGGTTCGAGCCCCACTTCGGGCTCTGTGCTGACAGCTAGCTCAGAGCCTGGAGCCTGCTTCGGATTCTGCGTCTCCCTCTCTGACCCTCCTCTGCTCGTGCTATCTCTTTGTCTCTCAAAAAAAAAAACATAAAAAACATTTATTTTTGAGAGAGAGAGAGAATGAGCATGAGTTGGGGAGGGGCAGAGAGAGAGAGGGAGACACAGAATCTGAAGCAGACTCCAGGCTCTGAGCTATCAGCACAGAGCCTGATGCAGGGCTTCAACTCACAAGCTGTGAGAGCATGACCTGAGCTGAAGTCAGATGCTTAACTGACTGTACCACTCAGGCATCCCTGCCCATCACCAAACTTAGGACCATTACATCTTTTTCTTTTCTTTTCATCCTTTGTGCAAATTGCATCCCTCCTGGTGTGGCAAGCATTCGCTCTAGTGTAGGGGTTTTTTAAGCAGAGCTCACAAGAGGCCTGACAAGAATCAAGAGGTCTGTGACCTTGGACAGGGAAAGAATTACATTTCATGCAGAATACAGAAAACAAGCAGACATGCTGTGGCTTTGTCACTAACAGAAAGGACAGGTGTTTCTGTGCCATGTGGCCATTGTTACAGACATCTCCAAATATCATTTACGCTCAACACTGCTTTGAAATTACAGTAGCTATCAACCATAGCTATATACCAACCATATAATGAAGACAGATCTGTGGCTTAATTATTGATAAACGTGTGTATGTTACTACACCACAAACCCATTTCTTTTTCAGTATTTTGATAGCATTCTCTGAAAACTACGGAGTTCTGCTGCAATCCTGTACATTTTTTATGTATTAAAAAATTATGCCTAGGAAGGGTTCAGAGGCCAGCCAAAGAGGTCCTGGCATGAAAGATGAGAACTACTGCCCTTGATTCTATGCCAGGCTTTGGGCCTCCGGACTCAGATCATATAATGTAGCGGTGACCAGGGAGGGGAGTGTTGATCATTTTCCCCCAAAAAATGACCAGATGGTTTATCTTCCACACAGAATGCTTCTGAATTGAAAAGGGGGCACTAATAATAATTATGCTGCGGGGCTCCTGGGTGGCTCAGTAGGGTCAGCATCTGACTTTGGCTCTGGTCATGATCCTACAGTTCACGAGTTCAAGCCCTGCATTGGGCTCTGTGCTGACAGCTCAGAACCTGGAGCCTGCTTCGGATTCTGTGTCTCCCTCTCTCTCTGCACTACCCCTCTGCCTCACTCGTGCACTCTCTCTCTCTCTCTCAAAAATAAATAAATATTAAAACAACAATTACCTTGGGATAAAAGTGTACACTGAGACATATGGTCACCCTACCCAGATAGCATAAAAGTTCTGTAACTATGCTTCTGATAAAACTAGATTATTTCCTAAGATCTGGAGAAACCAAAGAATAACCAACATCAAGTTGGTTTCCCCTGCTACCCGAAAGTAAAGTGCTCGAAAGCTTTCCTAATCCGAAATGGTGTAAATTGAAGACACGATTACCATTAATTTATCTAGAAAATGTTTGAGCATTCCCAGACCCCAAAAATAATCTCTCTCAAGTTTTTCTCTTACCTGAAGACACATCCTCCTAATGGCTGCACAAAATACACTGAGGTAAAGCACAGCGGCTCCCACACACAGTCCCGACCCTGAGATGCTCAGAGGCTCCCGGGGAGGGGCTGGGCCGGGTGGCCCTGGGCAGGCGCTCACTGCCTCTCTAAGGGCTCCCTGCAAAACAGGTGCTTCAACGCCGCTCGCGCTCTTGGACATTTTTTTGTAAAAGCAAAAATCCTCTCTGGATTTCTTTGGATTAGGGAAAACTGGTACTAACACACGCCTTTTGAAAATCAGGGATACCTGTGTACTGGCTTCAAAGAAATACCCCTGCCGTATGATAAAAATATAGCTTATGCACCCCTTACCGCGGACCAGGCGCTGTCTGCTGTGACAGGTATGAACGATTATTAGTACCATCTTATAAGTGAGAAAGTGCACAGCCGGCAGGCTGTGCCGAGTCATAAAGCCATGCATGCCAGCCGCCAGATCTGTGCCCCGAGCCATGGTCTCTTTGAGCCCTCGTGATGTGAGGAATTTTCACGTTCTGAATGGAGTCCAGCAACATA
The DNA here is from genome assembly GCA_004023845.1 of Helogale parvula. NCBI lineage: Eukaryota > Metazoa > Chordata > Mammalia > Carnivora > Herpestidae > Helogale > Helogale parvula. The sequence goes on along the minus strand of PJEM01004664.1, from coordinate 60,781 downwards.
ATCGATGAAATACAAAACACGAGTCTGTGTATCTCTAGCCCTGCATGGGCTAGAAGCGGCTTTTATTCTAGGTGACTAGATCCAGTTATTTGAAAAACTCCCCCCAGAATGGAAGGGGAAGTCTAGAAGGCTCCCACAGAGCAGTCGAAGTATTCTAATTTCTAAATTGTAAGTAAATGTCCTCAGGCATTCACCTTTTTCCTTTGACTGCAAGCCCTGGCTCCCTTCTGAGAGGCACCGTGGGGCAGTGATAACAAGCATGGACTTGAAGTTCAAATTCCCAGGGAACCTATTAGTTAAGTAGCCTTGGGTGTGGTCACATAGCCTTGTGGGACATTTGCTCACCTGCAGATTGCAAATCATGGTAAACCTTACAGGTGATGGCGAGGCATAAATGAGCCTAGAAAATAATAACACATCGTCATCATTCTTACCATCATTATCATTTTGTTAGTCCTCAACTGAAGGAGCCCCAAACTCCTCTTCCCCTATTATTCTGAGTATTTCTTCACGTTCGGGAATTTTCAACTTTGCTTTGTCTTCAGTTTGTTCATCGTTTTGTAGCTACCTTTGCGTGACGTTTATAACAGCTGCTTACGCAACGTCTGTCCCAGAACTCAGCTGAGACAACATGTACTCTGACAACTCCACGTGAGAACAGGAGTCCGCGGGTTCATGATCATGGCATTTTCTCCGTCGGCCTGCTCCATTACACCATTTGCGCATGCGCTCCTCATTTGCATTTTGCTGAGCCGATGTGAATTTTTATAAGTTCGGGGGTGTCCAGAGAACGCTTCGGTAAGAATTGACTTGACAAAAACTGGGATGGATCATTTATCACCTTTGTAGAAACAAGATGAATTTCTGTTTTCATCGGCAATAAGGAATTACAAAGGACTGCCGGGGCCTGGCCACATGAAAAATTAAAATGGTACAAAAGAAAGAGAATGCGACACAAAAAAAGGTAAGGCACAGCTGGGGGATGTTTACATCAATACAAAAAGGGCTTAAAAAATATGTTTCCACAAGACCAGCTTTTAAAATTTTGCGTCATGACCTAAAATGTACTTACACTGAAACACAAGTTTCACATCCAAAAAACTCACAGTGTATGAAATTGTGTTTTCATTTAATTCTGATAATATCAGAGAATAATTTTCTTGTTTTTATTTTATTCTATTCTAATTTTTAATGCTCATTATGGGCCACTTAATTGATTTCATAATCTACTAATGAACTATGAGTTGCAGTTAAAAAAACACGGTGATTTCAAGAGCTCTTAAAAATACTTTGGGTGAAGACTAAACACAGATACTTCTATGTATAAGACAATATTTTACAATTTTTTAAATATGGAAAAATCACTTTTAAATATGTATTTAGTTTTGGGGAGGGTGCAAGTGGGGGGGGAGGGGGACAGAGGATCGGAAGCAGACTGCACTGACAGCAGTGAGCCCGATGTGGGGCTCGAACTCAGGAACCCCAAGATCATGAACTGAGCTGAAGTCCAACACTTAACCTACTGTGTCCCTGGAAAAGCCACCTTTAAAATATAGCAAAATCTCAGCTTTGGTACTCACTCAAGAGATACAAATTATAAAAAGGATAAAATACAATGTCACTGATTAAATTAGCAAAAATTAAAAGCAGTGATGGCATCTAATGCTGCTGACATTATAGTAAAGAGGGTTTTTTTTAATGCGGTTGTTTTATTTATACCCCACTTCAAAACAAATTTGAGGTGCCTTTATGCACCAAAATTGCCAAACACAATAGATGGCAGAATCTACTGATGCAGTTTTGTTTGAGTAGCAATTGGGTACTACATCGTGGAGTCATAAAAATGTTCATACCCAAAGTAATTCCACTTCAGGGAATTTGACCCAGTGAATTAGTTCAAAGGAAAAAAAAAATGCTATGCACAACTTTTTAATATCATTACTCAAATAGGGACAAATGAAAAGCAGTCTAAATGGCCAAGAATAGCACAATATTTAAACAGGCAATACTACATTAATTCAAAATATTTGCAGCCAATAAAATAATTATGACTAGGAGGCAACATGAGTAAGTGCTCATGCTAACAAATGCAAAAATTATTAAACGAAACTCTGTATGCGTTTCAGTTACCACGGCTGCATAAAAATTACTCTAAACCTTAGTGACACGAAACAACCATTTTTTTATGGGGTCGGGAATTCAGACGGGACACAAGTGTATGGCTTCTCTGGGGCCACAAATTCCAGAGCTTCAGCTGAGCTGGGTGTGGCTTGGGTTTCCCTGAAACATGGTGGCTGGGCCTCAGGGCTGAGAGTTCCGAGAGAGAGAGAGAGAGAGAGAGAGAGAGAGAGAGAGCGAGCGAGCGCCAGGCAGAAGTCAAGGCACCTTATATGACCTAGTCTTAAAAAGTATGTGTCACTTCTTCTCCATTGATCGAGACAGTCACCAAGTCCCATCCAGTTTCAAAGGGGAAGAAAAGGAGACGCTGCCTTTCATGAGAGAGTTGACAAGTTGGGGGCCGACCACGCAGGACTGGAAATGTTGCTTCGGCCATTTTTCAGAAAATACAATCAGCCGAAGTCTGTGCTTTGGTTAAAAACCACATAAAAGTCACAAGGTTTTATACTAGGATTAGAATCGAGAAGAAACATGGACAAATAGAAGCTTGATGCAAAAAAACCAAAAATTGTTATAGTTTGACAATGTTCTTTGAGCAATAAGGAAACACACTCCCCCCGCCCCGCCCTGCTAGGCCATCCAGTGCCTGCGCAATTATATTAACAAGGAATAAAGATGGCCCACTCTTTGGGAATTGTTCCCAGGGAACCCCCGCTTCTCAGGGCCCCTCCATAGAAAATTCTGCTGTTTCCACTTCCAGCTGTCAATGCCTAGGCAGCTGCATCAGCAACGCGCCTCCCATTCATGCAACGTGGGCCTGGCGCAGAGGCCAAGCGCGCGTGCGCATGTGCGTCACCCACGCACGGCACTGTCTTCCTCCGTCCCCCGCCACCTGACGCCTCCCAGCTTGGGCAGCTGGCCTCACTCTGTAGTCCCTGAAGGGAAAAAAAGAGAGGGGGACACGTCTCGAGCCTCATTTATTATCAAACCCTCATGTCCACCTGAGAACACCTGTGCCCTCCCTCGTCTTCCGTCTTGGACCGAGAGGCCCCTTCCTCCTTCGGGGTCAGTCGCTCCCCCTCCATCTGTGCTCCTGGTCATTCCTTCACCCAAGGCTCCAAGGTTCTCCCCAAGACTTCCACTCGCGCACCGCACTCCATACCTCGCGTTTTCCTAGCACGCCTGCCTTGTCTCACTGGCTGCATCCTTTCTCTCTGCTCAGTCCCCCTTACTGCTGTCCCCAGCACCTCTCCAGTTGCCATCCGGTGTCTGACCTCGTGTCTACTCCGAGACAAACCCTCCGAAGGGCAGGCTGACTCCAGCCGTTTCCCTTTCATCAGTCATCCCCTCGACCAGGATCTACCCGGAAACTGTCCTTCCTCCCCCGACTCCCACCTGCTTCCTGGACATCTGCGAACTGGCAGGCTCACCGTGGGCTTCCGGAACAGATGCTTCAAGGCTCTCTGGCACCGCTGGCTCAGGCCTCTCCTCGAATCTCTGCTCACCCTTTCCACTGCTCCAGGCCTCTGCCCACCTTGCACCCAAATTCCTCAGCCACGTCCAGCTTCTACCAGCTTCTGCTACCACCTGCTGACTCCTCTCCTGAGCTGAGTTTCACTCACATTACATCTTGGATGCACAGGATTACAACCGCAATTTTCAAATGGGGCCTACAACTAATGAAGCTTCACCAAGTCCTTACGGCTGTTCAGTCTTTCTTGGATTAAGACACTCAGTCTGCCAGCTACCATGACCTTTCCCTGCTAGGAGAAGAGGCTCCTGGCCATGGGTGTGTCCGGCTGGTCCTCCACTAGGGTCACTGCTCTGCCCGACGGTGGCTGGCCTCCTGGTGCCCTTACAGCCTCTGACCTGGAACGAGCTGCTGTCTAGCCTGGGGTCTGCTCACCTGGGGCCTGTCAGATTGTTGGATGACAGGGCCCTGTTGCTGGCTGGAGACTCCTTAGCCTCCCATCCCTCCTACTCTGCCATTTTCTCCTCCCTTAAATCTCCCCATTCAGAAGAAGGCCGGCCTTTTATCTTTACCTCCTTATGTCAGATTACCCTCTTTTAGATTTCTTTTTTTTTTTTTTTACACATCTTTATTTGGGAAATTTGGGTTGTTAACCAACATATATATGCCCATCAAGATAACTGTGCTTTTTTTTTAAAATAATAGTTTATTGTCAAATTGGTTTCCATATAACACCCAGTGCTTCTCCCCACAAGTGCCCCCCACCATGACCATCACCCCCTCCCCCTTCAGTCCATGGTTCGTCTCCAGTATTCAGTAGTCTCCCTTGATCTGTGTCCCTCACTCTTCCCCTCTCTCTTTCCCCCTTCCTCTCCCCATGGTCCCCTGCCAGGTCTCTCCTGTTAGACCTATGAGTGCAAACATACGGTACCTGTCCTTCTCTGCCTGACTTATTTCGCTTAGCATGACACCCTCAAGGTCCATCCACTTTCCTACAAATGGCCATATATCATTCTTTCTCATTGCCATATAGTACTCCATTGTATATATATATACCACATCTTCTTGATCCATTCATCCATTGATGGACATTTAGGTTCTTTCCATGATTTGGCTATTGTAGAAAGTGCCACTATGAACATTGGGGTACATGTGCTCCTATGCCTCAGCACTTCTTTATCCCTTGGGTAAATCCCTAGCAGTGCTATTGCTGGGTCATAGGGGAGTTCTCTCGATAGTTTTTTGAGGAGTCTCCACACCTGAACCTAAATTTCCAGGCAAGGGCCTAGCTGTTAAGGAACCAATAGGGAAAGATGAAAGTAAAAGAATTTGGTGAATCTTCCCTCAAGATAGCACCCTGGCTTGAAGATTATTGTCCTGCCATAATCCTATTTTGAATGTCAAAAGCTGAATATCAATTTGGTTTTTTCCTAGGCAATCCTTCTAGAACAAATTCTAATCTCCTCCCAGACATATGGCTGCCTGAGGCAGACTATGTGTAAAGGTCATAGACTCATGAAGACAGAAAATCACACAATTTCAAATTATTCCTTCAGTTATATTCTTGAATCTCTATATCCGTCCTGGCTCCAGTGGCTTTTGTGAGCTCGAGCTTAGAGCATCCAACCGCATGTTGGATTCTGCGAACACCTCTAAGGCCAAACTCATTATCTTCCCTCTAAACCTGGCCCTTCTTCCTTCTGCATCAGAGTTTATGCCTAGGGAGAACCAGTGGGGGTGGAGGGAAGGAACCACGAATGTCTAGGACCACATGTGTTTTTCCAATGCCAGGGCTTTAGCCTTTCACTCTCAGAGATTCTGAGTATGGCTTGGAAATCTCTAGCTTTACCAACCAAGCCCGATGATTCTGATTCTGAGGGAAACGTGGGAACCACATTTAGAAAACCTGCCGGAAGGCCAGTCACCTGGGAACCAAGCCCGTCAGGGGGTGGAGCAACCGCCTCCCTGGAGTCCCCGCCCCTCCTACCATCTAGCGTCTTGTGTGATGACATCACCATTTGCCCAGCTGAGAAGCCCCAGAGTCCTCTGGCCTTCTTCTTTCTCACTGCCCCTTCCCCCCCCCCCCCCCCCCCCCCCCCGCCTTGGCACTCAGTTGTTCTAGTCTCCGTGGCCTCCCCGGGATTCCCCTTCCCACCCCCTGGTTACGACCCGGGCCATTTTTAGTTGGATGACTTTGCCGTCCCACCAGTCCACGGTCTTCCAGGGAGGATATGTCCAATCCAATCCACCCGCTGCACTGGCTCCTGAGAGCTCTTATAAAATGAAACCCTGGTCATACAGCGTCCACTTAAAGGCCCACAGCAGCTGCCGTTTCCTCGGACCCAAAGTCTTCACAGCTGCAGCCAAACTTCCAGAAGCACCTGACTCTCCCGCACAACTCTCCTTCCCCCCAGCCAAACTGGAACCTGCCATTTCTCCCCTAAACCAGAGCCCCGTAGTCCCTTGGGCCTTGGCTCCAGCTGCGCGCTCCCGCCCTGCCCTGCTAGGCCTTCCAGTGCCTGTCTATGCTCTGCATTCCGAAGGCCCTGGGTGGTGAGCTGCCCCTTGCACCCGGAGGTGGGGGCTGGATTTTGGTAAGTGTGCCTCCTCCGCCCTAGTACCTCCAGCCGCCCAGCCTGTGTCTGTGCTGCTGGAGCCCATGCCCTGTGCAGGCTATCATTCTAGTTTAGGAGGAGTTTTCCAGAGGGAGTTTTGTTCACTTTTGCATCTCCAGGCTCAACCACTGAAATAAATCAAACATCCATGTCGAAAGCATCCACTCCGGCGTCCCAAGGCCAAAGCCGCATTTTTTCTTCTACTGCGCATTTTCCCCAGGACCCAACAACTGGGTCCTGACTTGAGGGAAGCATAGCTGCATGGTTAGATGTGGCATGGACCCTAGATCCAGGCTCCGGGGTCAAAGTCGGCTCTACCATTTGCTGGTAGATCCCTGGGCAAGTTCTGTAGGTTTCCTACACCCTAGTTTTAACATCTGTGAAATGGATCCTTAGGACAATTAGATGAGAAAATATGTGTGTGGCCCTGCCTGGCACGTGGTTGCTGCTATGAAACACTCTCTATCCTCAGTGGAGATGATTATCTGTTGGAATGTTGATTCCTTAGTTGCAGCACAGACAGTTGGCTGCACTGGCCCAGGCCCTTCCCTGCCTTTCTCATGTCCTTCCATCCATGATAAGGGCACGTGTCAGTCACATGGTCGCTCCAGGGCCAAGATTCCCTGCACATAGCCATGGCAGAGGCATTTGACTAGAGACTGGCCTCAACAGGCTGGACATGCCCCATCTTGGTTACTGACTCCTGGCCCGCCCCGCCCCCCTCCATTTGACCAAGTTGTGACCACCTTCTCTGGCCATCCTGTAGGAGCCCCTTCCTCTGGGTCCAGGATGCTCACGTCTTCATTATTACTTACATTGCAACTGGGTGTGAAAAGATACCAAGACCCCGGGTACCAGAAGATCTAGGGCTGAAGCCAAGGACAGGCCTGGGGATGGAATAAGATCTAGATTTGCTGAGTCTTAACGCTCAGATGTCTTGCAAGCCAAGTTCTGAGGGAAGCTTCAGAGTAATTCTGAGGAGAGCTAGATGGTTCTGTTTGTGAGCCAGACCTCACCCCTGGGGGACCTTTGACTTAGAGAAAACACATTTCTGCCCAGCCATTCTAATCTATGCTAGAGGTGGACCTTGGTCAGTCCTATGGAGTCAATACTTAAAGCAGACAGGATCACTAACACCAGCGGCTCATGGCCATGAAGAGCTATGAGCACTAGACGGCAGGTCACCCTGTGACCTCAGTGTCAAGTGCTTGCCGGGGACCATCGCCTACAGGTTTCCATCTTTTCCTTCTACTCCCACCTCTGCTGTGCTGGCTCCACCAAGCCAGATTCAGGCCTGTAGTTAGAAAAGATTCCTTAGACACTCACGTGATCTAATGGTCCTTGGGGACAGATGCTGCTACAAATCCTTTCTTACTACTAATATCCCTGTACCAGGAGCCTAAGACCAATCTCAAAGCTTTAATAATCAGAGAATTTAAAGCAAAATGGCTATATATATATATAATTTATTTATATATAAATATATATATTTAATATATATATTTCAAGAGAGGGAGGGAGAGAGAGAAAATCCCATGAGAGGCAGAGAAAGAGAGAGAAGAAAGAGAAGCAGGCCTCACCCAAAGTGGGGCTCGAGCTCACCTGATGCGGAGCTCGAACTCGAGAAGTGTGAGATCATGGCCTGAGCTGAAGTCTGATGCTTAACTGGCGCCCCGAGTGAGCTATTTTCTTAAAGTATGAGGGCATGGGAAGGGGGTCAGATACTGCTGGAGAGAGAATAGACCTCTCCCCACCAGAGTCTCCCCCATAACCCCGTGAAACACTGTGGGGAGCTGCTTCTGCTGAGTTTTTCAGCACTTTTCTTCAGCACCCCAGGTGGGGGTTTGCAGGCTGCCAGATGTGGACTCCCACTGAACTCCTGTCCCACATATTTATTTGAATCCACATTGGCTGCAAAAAATTCTGAGCAAAAAAAAGTGATCAAATTCCAAGTTCCATTGTGCTTCTAGAATGAAAAAATGTGTTCTAAGCACTGGGTGATCCCAGAGAAGGCCTAGTTGAAAAACCCCTGGAAGAGACCACATTGTGAGAGAAGAAGCCAGACCCTGGCATACCCCAGGGGCACACGGGAGTGCTGAAGTCACCTTGGGACCTGCCGTGAGAGAAATGGTCACGTTTGTGAGCATGGGCGGGGCGGGGGGCGGTGAGACCTGAAAAGGCTGTACCACTCAGCACTGCAGCGTCTGGGGTCCGGGTTTGTCTTCCCTTGTTCGGGATGCCCCCGAGGGAGGTGACAAAGAGGGAACAAGAAGTCTCTCACTTCATTGGACTTTCACTGTCCGGAGAGGGTTGTCCAAGGTCAGTAGGGACAGGCCAGGGTAGATTCAGTTCCTCCATGGGCCTAGGACTTCCAGGGACATGAGAAGTACAGGTGGCAGGGGGCCACTGGGCCTGATTCACAGACATTCGTGAGCGCGATCAGCGAAACCTAGAGATAAGTGGGGTGAGGGGCCTGGGAGCCGAGCAGGCCCAGCTCAGGGACGTGGAGTTGTCAGGGACGTGTAAACTGGTCTGTATGTGCAGGCTGAGGGAGCCTGGAGCCCGGGGTGACTCTCCCTCTGTGTCCCTGACTGTGGGAGCCACCAGCCCTCAGGCTCCTCCATCCTGCTCCATCTTGCCAGCCTTGCCCACAGCAAAACACCCACCACCCATTTTGGCATGGCACCACTCTCCTCTCTTCCCACCACCCCTACCCCACCTTCCAAGGCTCTTCTGCCTGCGGGGGTGGGGGTGGGCTGCGGGGATGAGGACCCCTCCTCTCTGAAGCCACAGAAGAGCCTGGACTGACTTCCGAGGTGCCCAGTGTCACGTGGCCAGCTCAGTGGCCACATATTATAAGCCCCTTCCAGCCTGACACTATGGATCCTCCTGGAAAAAGTACTTCTACCAGAAAGATGAGTTGGACCAGGTTTCTACCAGATCTCTCACTCCGTAATTCTGGAATTCATTTGGAAAGTAGCACCAAAAAAAGTTCCCACCTAAACCCTTGGAGTGATGGCCTCTGAAGACTCCTTCTCCAATATCCAGCCTCAGACGGCGCTTCGCAGAAGTTCTAGGGGTCAGGAGGACCACAGAGGAGACCAGGAAGGAAAGACACCGAAGGCCCAAAAGACAGGTATTTGTGAGTGGGGCTCTGGTTCAGGTTTGAGGTAAGGGAAGAAACCCTCCCAAGTCTTCTTCCAACTTTGTGCACTTTGACTGCAGTGGAAATCTACCCTCTAGTGGGATGAGTGGTGGTATTGTGGTGGTGTTGTTTTTTTCTTCTAATACCTTTGTGCTTTTTTGGTTCCCTAAGTTTCTGAGAGAAGGTTCCTTTTGGAAAATTCCAACTCAGTCTCAGCTGAATACAAGAGAAAAGGGATTTTTCCATAAGAGGCTGTGGGTGCCAGGGGGACCAGTGCCCCAGCCAACACTTGTCCGAAAGCTGTAAAGAGTCAGGATTCATAGGAAGGGACATCCCAGGAGGGCTGGAGCTGAGGTTGGTTCAGGTAACACCCTGCACCGTTCACCCACCATCTTCTCACCTCGGACAGGGTGGGATTCTCATGCTCTGACCTGTTTTTCTAGGACTCAGCACTTGGAGCTTGTCAGAAACCTAATTATCCAACATATTAAATCAAGTAAAAGGATGAATGTACTCAATTTGACTTCATCTTCCAAAAGGAAAACTCTCCCAGGAATTGGTCCAGAGAATCTTGGAATATTCTTTCACTTCTCTTTACCCCTAAAGAGCCACTCTATGACTTCTTTCTCCTCCTCCTCCTCTGCTTCTGCTTTGGTAAGTAATCACATGCTTTTAAAAATTGAGACCATTCACCCAACATAAAATTCTCTATTGTAAAGTGTGCAGTTTAGTGGCTTTGGGTATATTCACGATTCCCCAGGACAGAGAGGAAGGCTATGGGTTCTGGAAGTTTCCCTAAATAGCACCCGAGCTCTAGAGGCATGTTCCAGCCTAGGGACACAGACACACCCCATCCAGAATTTCTGGGGAAATCCTGTCCCTGGGTCTGGAGTCCTGCCATGAATGGAATAGATGGGTTCTTAAGCGTTCCATGTATCGGAGCCGCTAACATCAGTGGCTCCAGGACCAACCCATCAGGTTGGTTCACCCATCAGAACTCTGACCTGATGATGAAGTCGGGCCCTGAGGGTGAGAGGAAAGGATCAGGACTTCAGGTTGGGGCTGATGACAGGATTCCAGGACCAATAATCCTGGAGAAGAGAGTCCTGGAGACACGGGTAGAGCCTTCAGGGCCATGCAGCTTAATGCCTTTCTCCAACAGATGAGGGAACCAACATCGAGAAAACGCAGAATTGAATAACTCAACAATGGCAGATCCAAGACCCAAGACCAGAACCCAGCTCTTCCGACCCTGGGCCGGTGCCTTCTGTGCCAGTTAATCCGCTCAACAGTGAATGTTCTTTGAGCCCCTCCGGTGGGCTGGGTGCTGGACGGGGTTGGCCTGGAAGTGCATAAGCGGGCGACACCCCCTCCCTCCAGCTCTAGGCCGTGGACCAGGGAGGACTTTGAGAAGCAGACACTCTGTGCCCAGTGGAGGGCTAACCTCAAGAGGAAAGATCCAGAGAGAAAACCCCTCAGCACAGCCCCGTCGCTGCCTCAGAAAGTCCTCTCCTGACGGCCTCCCATCAGCTTCTGTCGGCAGCTACCCCCCCCCGCCCCCCACCAGGCTGGGCTCCCTGCCCTCCACCTCTGGCCTTACGGTAGTGACAGGGCATTTCTTGGGGCAGAGGGCTGATATGTTGGAACTGGCTCACACCAGCTCGTGAGAGCCGACTGTCACCATTTCAGAAATTTTGCAAAAACATAACTTATTTTTGAAAATAACTTATAATTAAATAAATTATATTAGACACAAAGGGAACAAATACCCCAAACTCATCACCTCTTTGTTATTTCATTACATTCTAGACGCTCTCTGCTCTTAGGGTTACTTACGATTATATTGTATGGTGAAATACTACATGAAGGTGCGTCTGTTTTGTGTTCAGTGATGCCGCACCGAGGCTTGAAACAGACCACGGTGGGAGTATTTACAGCACAGAGATAGGCAAATGCTGCCATTGAAGGTTTTGTCTCATTTTTACATTTATCAGCCACCAAAAGGTCCATGACATCCTCAGATTAGCAGACCATTTGCACGTAACTACTGAACTTGCATCGAATAACTGCTCCCCATCCAGCATTGTGGAAAAGAACCAAGGAGACTCACGCCAGCATTGCTACTGGGGCAGGTTACCCGGATGGATTGCAGGGGAGAAGGAAGGAGAGAAAGAACACATACATCTGCTCAGCCCCTTCCTTTTGTCCCTCCCTCCTTCCTCCCTCCCTTCCCCCTTCCCTTCCTCCATCCCTCCCTTCCTTTTTTCCTTCCTTCCTCCCTTCCTTCCTTCCTTCCTTCCTTCCTTCCTTCTTCCTCCCTTCCATCCAGTCACCTATTCATCCCATTTATCAAATATTTGGAATGCCCCCTCTCTGTCAGTCACCTTCAGGCCCCTGAGAGAAAACAAATGCCAGAGAAGACACTGTTTTCTCTCTCCTTGGAAATAAATACAGCCCATCGGGGTCTAGAAGTCTGTCTAATTTAAAACTGCCAAAGCGAGGGGAAAGCAGGTCTTAGGTAAGGGCTAAAGGTCCCCAAATGTAACTGGATTCCTCAGGACTAAAATGCGTGGGAAGTATTTCAGCTTAAGTAACATAACTTATCCCCGACTTAACAAAAAAGGAAAGGATCTTAAAAATCCTCGGTGCAACAAACAAACCCCCGTCCGTAGAGCTGTCCAGCTGCACATGGAGGTGTGTGCGTGCACACGTGCGTGTGTGCACCTGCCTGGGCACGTGCCAATCTAGTGTTCAGAGTTCCCTTTCGGTGCAAATTTCTCTCCTTTATTTATTTATTTTGAGAGAAGAGAGAGCGCATCCCAAGCAGGCTCAGCACGGTCAGCGCAGAGCCTGAAGTGGGGCTCGAACTCAGAAATCGTGAGATCAGGCCCTGACCCGAAACCAAGATTTGGAAGCTTAACCAACTGAACCACCCAGGTGCCCATCTGTCTCTTTTAAATGTGATCAGTCTCCTCTGCTCATTGTTTTCACTTTCTCTTTTTTCATAGAATGTGTTTGGGAAACCTTCATGGCTGCACATTCTTTGCCTTCTGTTCATTCACTTTCTGGTTCCAAATTTTGACATTCCCCAGGCACCCCAGGGTACCTGTTAAAAAAAATGTAAACTCTGGTGTCTCCGTCCCCAGGTGAGTTCTGGCTCAGTAGCTCTGGGGCAGGGCCAGGAATCTGAACCTTTATCAGGCTCTCCAGGTGATTCTGAGGCAGGTTGGCATTTTGCAAATTACTTCCCTGTGTCACTGACAAGCCATAAATAATACAATTATTTATTGTTTTTCCCCCCTAGAAAGGATTCATTTCTTTGGCTCAGTTCCCACTCTCTAGCTCGCCACCCTTACTTGCAGTTGTTTGAACTGTGGCCAGTGCCTGTGAGCCAGCTCCATCAACCTTATGCTCTGATGAGCCAGGCCTTGGATCTGGTTCGAAGGCACCGCTGAGGACGAGGGTTATGATAATCCAGCAGGCAGGGTGTCATTTGCAGTTTCACCACTTGGTGACGCCATTGCTCCACCTTCCATTTTCGGTGGGTCTGGCGTCCTGAAGTTCCTACTGTATTTTGCTAACGGTTTAGAGAGAATTTGTTGATGTTCTAATGTTCTGATCTGATGATCCTTTGTTACAACTCTGATTCAGATACATGGGGACGCCTCGACAAGCCTGGAAAGGGGTTGCATTTTGTCTCACACTCGCCATGGGTTTGGGGGATACATTCTAGATTGAGTTAGAAAAGATGGTCCCAAAGCATGGACAAAGATTGGGGCTGGTGACAGTCAAGTTAGGAGAGGCTGACCCATTGCCCATAGTCAAGGGGAGTCATTTTTCTGCCTTCCCCCTCGGCCCTCATGCAGAGATTTCACATCCGTTGTAAACACGTAGTATTGTTGATAACCTCCTGTGTGCCAAGCTCTTTATGGTCGCCTCATTTAATCCTTGCACTAATCCTGTATTTGGCATCTCTCTCGGGAGGGAACTGGGCAGGCCTGGGGAAAATGAGACCGAGATCTCTCCAAATCCCGTGTGCTTTCTGTATACAACATGGTCTCTGCTCATTCATTGGTCAAACATTGATAACAAAACAGATTTGCAAGTGATTCTATTTTGGACAAACTGATGGGCGCTCGTGCTCAGGAAGAAAAATACTGAGCCCCCAGCTGGCGAGCAGTGGACACAGGCTGAGTCCCTTCTTTCACCAAGGGTGGAGCAGGTCAAAAAATAAATGAGAGGAAGGAGAATGAAGTCCTTTCTAATGAATCAGCCAACAGTCTCACCAGCAGCTAAAATCAAGGAGGCAACAATAGAGTGCATTTGAGCAAGTCAGGATGAAAGCCATCTGGGCCCAGAAGCCCATATTGCCTTTAGCTTCCTGAGGACAGATCCTGTCCCTCCCACACCTGTGGACTCTGCTATGGCTCCAAAAGCCACTGGCAGGTGTCCAGCCGGAGTCACATAAATAGATGGTGTCCCGTTGGCATAGATAATGTGGATGCAGGCAGGGAGGGATTCCAGGGTAGTTAAGGTACAAATGGGACTTTAAAAGAGCTAAATATCCAGGGTCCCTGGGTGGCTCAGCCGGTTAATTATCTGATTCTCGGTTTTGGCTCAGGCCTTGATCTCATGGTTTCATGGGCTTGAGCCCCTCTGGACTCCGTGCTGACAATGTGGAGCCTGATTGGGATTCTCTGTCTTCCTCTCTCTTTCTCTGTCCCTTCCCCACTTGCACTGTCTCTGTCTCTCTCAAAAGAAATAAATAAACTTAAAAGGGCTAAACTTGGGAATTACATAATGTCATTGGGGGACAATTAAAAGCAAGTATGGTCTGATAGGAAAAAGCCAATTCTGAATAAAACTATGAGAAGTAAGATACAGAGACTGTTGAATCCAGGCAGAAGATGGAGAAAGCACCCATTCGGCCCCATTTGGGTGGGCAGCCCATTTTTTTTGTTGTAAATGCCGTTGAGCTCTTTTGCATGTCTGCTCTTCCATCAGCCTCCCATCCACCCAACTGACCGACTAATCCCAGCCTCTTTCCTGAGATCACGTCCACTCTCAGGATTCCGAGTCTGCTTAAACAAGGTAAAAGGGGGGAAGCCCAGCTAACCGGCAACTGGTCGGGGCAGCCTGCAGGGAGGGGCTATCGGATCTGATTTGCACAGTACTAAACCATCTGTTGAAGTAAAATTGCAACTAGAAAGGTGTTGTGCTGTCTGGCCTTTCCACGGCCACCCTTGAGCTGGGTGTTTGCTTCACCTATTGATTGATGGGCAAATCTATATGCTTCGGGATCCTGTCGACCCCGCCATGTGTGCTGTGCATCACTGACGCGTGTGTTTGCTCACACTCCTGCTCAGCAAAGGGCCGTTGAACCTGCCCACTCTGTGCCCAGCCTCCTTCTTGGAAGTGGAGGTCACAGTGGTGAACCTAACGAAGTCTCTGCTCTCGTGGAGTATGTTTTGGTAAAGGAAGACAAAGAATAAGCAAACAAGTGAACAAACAAAAGTCAAGAGCTGATGAGAGGCAGGATGGAGGTATAGAAATGAACAGTGGCCAAGCGTGACCAGATGCTTAGTTTAGAGTGGGTGGGATCTGTTCCCAGGAGCCGCACACGCTTTCTCCAACAGCACCCTTTCCCCCGGGGTTGACTCAGCACTGGTTTCCGTAGGAGGAAAACAGAGGGTTGGGCATCATGGCAAAGGGGTGATCTCATGGCTTCTCAGGGTTGAACCAACTTGAGAAAAAAGATTTTTAGAGTCTTTCCACGCTCTACTGATCTTGATGCTGCCGGGAAAAGGTGACAGGATCCTGGGGGCTGTCGGGGTCTAGCAGGATCAGGATTGGCACAGTGTCACCCTTACTGAACACCTGCTGTGCTAGAAAACCATGAATGACTTATCTCACGTGTTTACATCCACCCCTCTGGTTGGGAGCTCACCCACAAGGAAACTGGGGTTCGGGAAGGGTAGGTAACTTGCCCAAGTGGCATACTCAGTAGTAGAGTTGAGATTCGAACAAAGATCTCCTTGACTTTGTCAAGCTTTGTCCTTTTTTTCGCTACAGCCTGCCAAGGAGGGTGCTGGAGACAATGAGAGTGGGGAATTAACCTGCAATCTTTGTTCAAGATACCAAAGCTCTGAGACCACATTGTCCCAACCTTCTGCGAGTCATGCACTCAGCTGTTGGCACCTCGAAGCCCCCAGCCATGCGCCCTGGCTAAGCCCTCCCATAGGATGACCTTGACTCCTTGCTTGAGCTGCTAACGTCCCATGCAGTGGGAAACTCTCAGAGAACGTCACTTAGCGCCCAGGTTATGGTGACCAGCTGTGTCAAAAACCTGTCTCCACCTCTTGTGTATTTCTTCCTGGAGAGTCCTTTCTCCACACACCAGCCAGGATGATGCTCTGGCAGTTTAAGCTCCACCAAGCTCTCCGTCACATTGAGAAGGAAATCTGGGTCCTCTGTGGCCCCAGGGCTGGTGTCTGCTTGCCTGCAAGACTTTATTTCCTCCCACATCCTCTCTCTCTCACTCTACGGGAGCCACACCATATGCTTTCTATTCCTACAACACGCGAGACAGTCTCCTGTCTCAGGAGTCTTGCAGATGTGTTCCCACAGCCTGGGGACAGATTTCTCTCCAGAAATCCCCATGGCTTGCTCCCTCACTTTATTTAGATCTCAGCTCAAATGTCGCCTTTGAGGAGCCTTCTCTCACCACCTGACTGAACCCACCGTACCCTACACATTTCCCCCACTTGCTCTTAGTTTATAATTTTTCAATTCTGTCTTGAGTTCCTGTCCTTCCACTAGAACACAAGCTCCTTGAAGCAAGGGATTTTATGTATAATCTCTTGCCCACCACAGAATCCACGGGGACCCACAGCATGGGGTACCCTGCAGACTCAGTAACAGCTTGAATGAATGAATGAATGAATGAGGAACAAAGGCTCATTCTCCCATGAAATGCAATAGGTTCTGAAGAAATTGAAGCCCTTTTGCAGAGAAATTTCCCAGCCATTCTTGGGCTCTTGGGCTGCAGTGGGAGATCCATGCTCATTGTCACATTTCTCTCCTTAGGACCTCCTTACAAAATCGACCTCTCAGGGCCACAGGGGAAGCCTGGTCCCTGGATGCCAGCCGCCTTTGGATCTCATGCCTTCGCTGTCTCCACTCAGTTCTCAACCCCCCCTCCTACCCACCGCCCTGGCCAGGCGAGCTGGCTTCCCCTCTCCTGCTCACGGCTTAACCCCTCCGTGCTTCCTGCTTTGGTTCAGGTCAAGACCAGCGCCCACAATACGCCTCTGTCCTAGACAGTCTTGTTCTAAATGTAAATCTCTGATAATGAGAAGGAAGAGCCTGGGATTGAAAAAGGTGGGAGAGAGGGAAGGAGGGACCAGGGAAAAGTCACAGGCAGGTTGGCAGTTCCTGTCACCCGCTTTCAGGATTTCCCCTTCAGTAGCCATGAAGGTAGAGTCACACTCTACCGCCATCCCTGGGGCGGGGGCATAACTCCTGACTCCTCCCTTTGCTCTTCAGGTTTCTTGTTTGGGTCTCTAGCTTCCTTCTCCTTTTGAGATGACGGTTGGTGATGTAGACAAAGTCACCCCAGATTCCATTTCCTTCTCTTTCAAGTGATATCAAAGGTGATATTGAATGAATCTAGCAAACACGTATTTTATAAAGCTTTTGATGCTGAGATGGAATTGTTCGTACAAGGTCGAGCAGCCCTAGAGACCAGATAACCTAACCAGTTTGGACCGCCCAGATGCCACAAGGGCAGATTCACCTCCCTGGGAAGTCTTGCTTCGGAAAGGCATGTGGTTTGCCCAGTCTTGCAAGTAATTCCCCTGAAAGGTCAAGGTTGCAAACATACCCCATTAGCCGAGGTTGTTGCCTAAGGATCTGCCACTTTGACTCCTGGTCATCATCCCCTTTGCCTCTTCTGCATTCCCCTTCCCCTTCTTTTCAACTCCAACCCAAAGGACTACTTCAAGTTGAGGCATAAAAGTCCTCACCCTCCTGATCCAAAACTTGTGCCCACGTGACACTGGATTATGTTTGGAGGTTGTTTCCGCTCTCAGAGTCAGCACCTTCCTCTCCTGCCCTGCCAGGGGCCAGCTGCCCCCAGGAGCCCCGCACAGCAGCCCAGCCCAGCCACTGACAGCCCTGGCTCTTCTCCGTGAACCCTCTCCTCTTGGCAGCCTGCGAAGTGGCCATTTAACAGATGGCAGCACGTGACTCAGCTTCGCCAGAGCCAGTAATCAATGGCATCCCCGGAAAATCTATATTTCAGTAGTGGCATTATTTACATTTTTCATTTATTAATCCTATTAGGAATGTTCCCTCTGGGAGAAGAATAAAGGTGGAACAAAAAAGCAAGACAAAGGAGCAACCATGAAAAAAACCGACTCCATTCAAAGGCCTGCTGTTTCTCTTGGGCACAAGCTTGTGTATCACCTGTGTGCAAAATGGACGTCTGACGTGGAGCCAATACAACACTGCTGCTCGAAGTGCCTTCTGAACACCACCCCCGAAGACGCCAGGGGGCCCCAGCCTCAAGAGTCTATTTTTCAAGGAAAACTGCAGCCAGACATTTAAAAAAAAAATTCTGGTGATAGCCCTATCAAATCTTACCAGAAGTGTTGAAAAGAAATGTTGAAAACAAAATATGGTAAAAAAAAAAAAAGCCCAGTTGGGAAGACAAGCAGGCATGGGCTGTTTGGTTGGCTGGCTGGTGGCAATGAGGGCAATGGGCTAGACACTGACCTGATGGCATCAGCCGCATGGTGAATGCGGTGGCCCTCATGTTAGCCCCGGCCTGGCACTCAGGAAGCTCGGGGCTGTGGCTAGTCACGGGGTACGCACTGCCCTCTCACCTTCGTTCAAGGATCCCCATTAGGGATCAGCTCTTGGGCTGCCTCTTCTTGAGAACCAGCCTCTCCCCTGCTCTAACCTCCTGGTAAGTTGGGGTCCTCTTCTTTTCCCCGGCGTGGTAGTTCTCTGCCTACTGTAGGCCCTTGTTGCATGGTTTGCTCCACCAGAACTATGATTTTTTATTCATGTTTTTTAAACCACTCCCAGAACAGACAGTAGGAGCACCGTGAATAAGTGATACAATCACAGAGGTTAACGGTCGCCATATTTTTGTTTTCTGCTTCCTAGCTCTTGTATGGTAGCCTCGGAGTTGGGAAGAAGATGCTATAAACCAGAAATGCATATGAGTAGGGGAATTCTCTCTCTCACTTGCGTCCATCAGGAAATGCAACCCATTTTTGGAATATAAGGCGAAGGCATAACTTCCCTAACTAATCATTTGTTCGCCGCTAAGATAATCATTTGTCTCGTAGCCACCTCACAGGACCATCATGAGGCTCAAATAAGATAATGGGCATCTAAAAGCTCTTTGCTAGTAGGAAAGCATGATATGGGTGTAAGGTGTTATTATCCCTTTAATCTTTCTAGGCTCATAATGGAGAAAAATTTCCAAAGACAAATTGGGGGCTCATTTCGGGCTCTCAGCTGCCTCTTGCTACATGAGGTCCATAACAATTAAACGCAGCAGAAGAATCTGGCTGAATTCAAATAAACCGCAATGTGAAATACATATGTCAACCCTCTAGCGCTGCTGAAGACTGGCAGAATTCTCCTTCAGGCCTCCGGACTCCCCCGCTGGCTGAGACGCTGATTTGCATATGACTGCAGATGCAGTTCTGGGGGAGACCTTTACTTCATGCCTTTCAATTTCCTGCTCTCACCATGCCACCATGGGTCATTCCGCAGGAGCGCATGGCTGTGCCCTGTGATGTGGAGTGCAGAGCTTCTGGAAGTGAATTCTGGGAGCTCTACCCAGACCCTCCCACCCCTCTGGGGCTGAGGCACCCATTCTCTTATCTGATGTGAGTCATAGCAGCTGATGGCTCTCAGCTGAGTCCCAGTCAGGGCATTGCCCTCAGCCTGAGAGAGCCCCCTGTCCAAAGCCAGTCCCTGCCCATATCCAGTGACTCATCAGTGATGGGGAGGGATGGCTTGCTTAGCCTGGCTCCCTTTTCTCCAAGTGGACAAGTCTGAAGGGCCCCCCCCAGCTCCAGAGCTCCCCATTAGATCCTCTGAGGTCTCTGATTTGAGGCCACTCAACTTCTCCCTTTGCCCAATTAGGAGTTCCTCCCCCCCCCCCCAGTGTTGTTCTTGAAAGCACTGCTCGAAAGCTCCTGCATACTGATCTCCAAAAAAATTTACCCACGGCACCTCTCTGCAAGGATATTAACCCCCTGAGCCCTTGGAAAAGCTAGGTCAGTCCTACGTCCGTCCATGTCCCCCAGGTAAGTGGCCTTGGCCATCACCGGCATTTCCCACTTCCTCTGGGTTACCACAAACATTATTTTCTAGGTCCCATGATGAGTAAAGGTCGGAAAGCACCAATGCGAGATGTGGTCCACTCGGAAATTAACCTATTTTAACACAGTATAGTTGCCTTTTCAGCATCCACCCCCCTCTTCCTTACTCACAGAACCCTGATTTTAATTCCAGGCAGTAGTTTTCTCAGCTGAAAAACAAAACAGAACAAAAACACATTTCCCAGCCTGCTCTGCAGCCAGGGAGAGCCATGCACACTGTTCTTGCTCAGCAGAGAGAAGTAGATATTTGTTGCTCCCCTAATAAAGTCATCTCCCCACCTTTGCGGGCATCCTGCCTGGAACGGGGTGGGGAGGGGTGACCAAGCCCATGTGCTGTGTGAATTCATCACCTACTGCTGCATAAAAACTTACCCCCAAACTTGGGAGCTTTGGGTAAACATTTAACACCTCGTGGTCTCCATGGGTCAGGAGTTAAGGGGAAAGGGTCACTTTGAGGTATTCTCTTGGTAACACAGCCCAAATTTGTATAATAGGGGAAGGAGCCACACAAAGATGTAAATAAACACCAGGAGGCAGGGATCATTAGGGGCCTCGTGAGGGGCTGCTCACCACCATCCACCCTCGGGCGCCCGTGGTGCACTATGTACCCACTCTCCCCCCGTCTGCAGAAGTCTCACCCCATTCCAGCATCAGCATACGACACAGAACCTTGTCATCGAAGTCAGGTCTGGGCGTGGGCAAGGCACTTTGGGCGTCATTCCCAGTAGTGGCTCCAAGACATTTCCACCCCCAACTCCTACAGTCTCTATAGCATGAAATTTTCATTTCATTTTTATTAAGTTTATTTATTTATTTTGGGGGGGGAAGGGCAGAAAGAGTGAGAGCGAGAGTGAGAGCGAGCGAGTGAGAGAAAGAGAGAGAGAGAGAGAGAGAGAGAATCCCAAACAGGCTCTGCACTGTCAGCACAAAGCCTGATACGGGGCCTCGAACCCACAAATCATGAGATCATGCCCTGAGCTGAAACCGAGTCAGATGCTTAACCAACTGAGCCACCCAGGTGTCCTCCACGACATTTTTGTTTCATGACTTACATGTAAATGTGTCAGGAAGAAGAGGGGATAAAAGACAATTTGGCTCTTATTTCAACTCACTGCACACTAAACTAGAGGGTACAGATTTGATCCTGGACATACACACACTCACACACACACACACACACACACACACACACACACACACACTTTTCCAAAGCACGTTTCCAGAAGCAGTGCTCTAACCAGGTAGGCGAGGCGAAGTCAACATATTGAGGACAGCAATATGATCAGAAATGCTACTCACAGGTTGCGGAGTCACAGACGCCAGGTGGGGTCCAAAGCCGCCTTCCACTGTCCCCGCAGCCCCCCACGGACAGCAGAGACGGAGCGAGGGTCGGGCTGGGGCAGGAGATGCGTGACGGGGTTAGGACTGACGCAGTAGAGCTGGGAGCAGGAAAGGAATAATAGAATGTTTTTAGGGGAGCACGTCTGTCTCGCCTCACCATTCTGAGGAGGCATCACTCCATGCTTTACCTTGCCCGCTGACACACTCAGTGTCCTACAAAAGGATGGCATAGAAACACCGCTTACTGAGAGCATCTTCAGCTGCTGAATTGCTTGGCTGGGATCCGAGGCCCCTCATTCCTATCTAGATGGTGGCACATCTTTGTCCTTCGCATTAATTTCTGACAACTACCCCAGGGGAGGCCAGCTAAGCACTTTCTTCATTGTGCTGGCTGTGTGAAGAGTCACACTCAAAGGTTCTCAGAGGATGATTCCAGACGCAGAGAGAAAAGCCAGTGCTGAGTACCATCTGCTGGCTTTGCCATCTGTGCAGATGTTGCCAGAGAGTCCATCACTCTCTCTGCATTTTTAAGGTTCCTTCCACAAAATTAGCATTATTAACCGGATGAAACTCGCCTTTTCAACTGAGGCCACCAAGCCAGAATTTTGAGTTTCAACCCTTTACATCCTGTACCCTAGAAGGAGAAATTCAAGAGCATAAGCCACCTTGGCTATTAGTCCCTATCTGATTTGTGTCTCTTGGTTCCAATAATTTTCCCCCACCCTCCCACCTTGTTCTACTTGGCCAAGCCTTTGTCCTGAGCCCTACCTCCAACTAAACCCTTACCTTGGTTCCAAGGACTTCAGCGCATCCAAGAATAGGATAGCACCTTGTTCTGCATCACCCAAGGCGTGATGTCCTATTTTGAATCTATTCTCTTTTTTTTAAATATTTTATTGTCAAATTGGTTTCCATACAACATTCAGTGCTCTTCCCCATAAGTGACCTCCACCATCACCACCACGTCTTTTCCCCCTCCCACTTCCCCTTCAACTCTCAGTTCATTTTCAGCATTCAATAGTCTCTCAAGTTTTGCATCCCTCTCTCTCCCCAACTCTCTTTCCCTCTTCCCCTCCCCCTGGTCCTCCATTAGGTTTCTCCTGCTTTCCTGTTAGACCTATGAGTGCAAACATATGGTTTCTGTCCTTCTCCGCCTGACTTATTTCACTTAGCATGACACCCTCAAGGTCCAGCCACTTTGCTACAAATGGCCATATGTCATCCTTTCTCACTGCCATGTAGTACTCCATTGTGTATATATACCACATCTTCTTGATCCACTCATCAGGTGATGGACATTTAGGCTCTTTCCATGTTTTGGCTATTGTTGACAGTGCTGCTATGAACATTGGGGTACATGTGCTCCTATGCATCAGCATTTCTGTATCTCTTGGGTAAATCCCTAGCAGTGCTATTGCTGGGTCATACGGGAGTTCTATGGATAGTTTTTTGAGGAACCTCCACACTGTTTTCCAGAGCGGCTGCACCAGTTTACATTGCCACCAACCATGTAGGAGGGTGCCCGTCTCTCCACACCCTCGCCAGCATCTATAGTCTCTTGATTTGTTCATTTTAGCCACTCTGACTGGCGTGAGGTGGGATCTCAGTGTGGTAATTTGTGTTTCCCTGATGATGAGTGATGTTGAGCATCGTTTCGTGTTCCTGTAGGCCATCTGGATGTCCTCTTTGGAGAAGTGTCTGTTCATGTCTTCTGCCCATTTCTTCACTGGGTTATTTGTTTTGTGGGTGTGAAGTTTGAATCTATTCTTAAAGACAGACGTTGCCTCCTACCTGATGAGAGGGCCCCCCGGCCTGTCCTTGCTCCAACCAAATCCTTCTACCTGAAACTCGGGTTTGCTGGAACCTCACTGTTCCCAGGTCAAGGTTGGTGGCTTTTCTACTATGGCCTTCACTTGTCAGACCACCTATGACAACATGACATTCATGGCCGGAAGGGACTTCAAACATCAGCTAGTCCAACAAGACGAACGTGCTTGGTCAGGGGATCATTCACACATTCCTCAGATTCAAAGCTCTCTGCTTATTACGTTGAATCAGAACAACTTATCAAACATTTTAAGAAAATGTCCTTCTCGTGCTAAGGGTCAGTGTTGCCTTGGAGATCTAGGGATGCTATTTTTCAGATTGTTTTTAAAACGGGCTCGAGGAAGCCTGGCCATGACTGTCTGACACACAGAGCCAAGTTTCACACACAGAATAAGAGGTGACGCAGAATAAGAACAAGGCACGCCCACAGACTTCTGACTCACAGCCATGGCCAGCTCGTCCTCTCCGAGGCTGGGTATGGACACCTGGGCTGCCTCCCAACTCGGTTTGAAGATGAGGCCATCTCAAAGACTATTGAGACTTAAACAAGGGAGACCAACCTCATGGGTTTCAGTTTTTTAGTTTGTTACTGATCTAGGAGCCTATGGCTCTGAACTACTCCAGATGGTCCTTTAAAATAAGGAAGACCCTTCCTGGACTCACGGCCAGCTAAGGAACTACGGGCAGGCCATGGAAACACACTCCCATCTCCACCTGGAGCTTTGAACCTCCTTTGCAAAGCAACTGCCCTCCTAGACTATTCCTTGCAGGTCTAGCCCTGTCTGGTCATGTAGCCTGAACACTGGTCCGTATTTGTCTGAAACTGCACACTTACAAACCAGCCAGCAGATACAACACCCTGGCAGCCCAGATGGCCAAACACATTAGGAGAGGCTGGGGGTGTGATCGTGGTGCTTTTTGTAGAGGTGGAGAAAGCCAATCAACTAAATCTGGGAAGCCTGGATTCTGCACAAGATGGAACCAACAGGGACCCAAATAATTCAAAAGGTGCCCTGCTAGGAACCCCAAAACTTCTAATAGAAGGCTCCTTGACCTCACCCAAGCTTGGGAAAGTCAAGGGCACACTTGCTCATGGATGGGCAGAGGAGGAAAGGTATGGAAGTACAAACACTCAGATGCTTTGGCTGGGCCACTTCTAGACTATTTATGGAAGCAGGTAATTTCTAGGTAGCTAACCAAATAGCGACTAATTATTTAGTTGTGCAGCAAGATAAATCCCTGGGTAGGGGTGGGGTTCACCCAGGACTTTCCCAGGGGCTGGGGGAGGGGCGGTGACATTGTGCGAGTCTCAGCCAGTGGGTCCCATGTCCGCACAACCAGCCCTTAAGTATGAGGGTAGAAAAAAGACCAGTGCTAACCGACCCGGAGCAAAGGGAAGACTCCGCAGGGGCTTCTGAGAACCCGGAGCGGAGCTCACTCCTTCCAGCCCTGCACCCACAGGCGCGGGGCGTCCATCCAGCGCCCTGATCCCCAGAACTTCCCCGGGAAAGGCAATTCCAGAAGGAGAACGCAGCCCTGATTAACGCGCGGCAGCCTTGGAGAAGATTAATGTGTGGACAAGGGGAAACCGATGAATGTAATTTATTTGGGCTTTCCAAAAGGCCCCGCGCTAACGGCTATTTTTAAAAGTCACCGTGCGAGCTGGGTCTTAAAGGACTAGCTTTTCGAGGTGGATGCCCACAAAGCCAGCCACGTTTTCCTGCCACCGCCACAGAGCATGGATGACACGTGACTTCCACCCCGCGGAGTGATGTCTCAGCAGTCTCACCACCTCTTGCGCCCCAAAAAGTGACCTGAGGATGGGGGGCCCTCGGGGGCTCAGGCGGTTAAGCAACCGCCTCTTGAGTTCAGCTCAGGTCACGATCTCTGGGTTCCTGGGATGGAGCCCTGCTGTCGTTCTGCGCGGACAGCGTGGAGCCTGTTCGGGATTCTCTCTCTTTCTCTCTCTCTCCCTCCCTCCCTCTCTCTCTCCCTCTTTCTTTGCCCCTCCCGCTGCTTGCATGCTCGCTCGCTCGCTCGCTCTCAAAATAAATAAACATTTTTTTCTAAAAACAGAAGTGACCTCCCGCTCTGCCCCTTCTGAGTTCCCAGCTTGTTCCTCTTACTTAACCCTTCCTGCCTTGTGCTAATTACACGGGTGCAGCTGCTCCCCTAACAGCCTGGAAGGCACCCCAGGACTGGGTCGCCGTCGGAGCCGATGCAGTGCTCTCACCAGGAGTCGCTGCCCCTGGGCCAGAGAACACAGGTGACCTCGGGCCCAGGACGCTTCACCACGGCCGTACACGCCCGGCGACAGTGCCCGAGCATCTCCAGTTCAGCCTGGCCATCCTGCAGCTGCCAGTCGCCTCCTCACCCCTCACCCCTGTCACACACACACTCCCTGTGTCCCGCTCGTGGTCGCTGGCTCCACTTCCCCCCACCCCACTCCCCGGAAGTGCCACGTCTCTTTACCCCCACCGCACCTGCCTTAGCTTCGGCCCTCATGCCGCGCCTGTATTACACCACCTCGTGTCCCTTCCTGCTGTCCCCTCCAGCCTCATCCTTTGCGCCACCTTTTGTCCTGCCTGCCCAGGGCTAGAGCCACTGCCAGAGGGAGGCCCCTGCAGGGCCTTGATAGCTAGTGCTGTCACTCCTATTACCTCCTATTACCTCCTGCTCTCTTTCCCTCCCTTCTTCCAGCTTCTTCCTGTAGTGAAATCCTGCTTGTCCTTTAGATCTCAAGTGCTGTCTCCTCTGAGAAAATTTTTCTGAACCCTCAGTCTGGATTTATTGCTTTTCCTATGTGCTCATTCATTTGATTAGTATTTCTTGAGCAACTACTATGTGACAGGTGTTATGTTAGGCAAGGGTGATACATAGTGAACAAGACAGACACAGTCTCTGTTCTCATAGAACTCGGCATCTAAGGAAGAGCATGGACAATTTTATAAGGAACTATAAAATATATAGTAAGTGTTAAAATAAACACCTCCTTCTGCCACAGGGCCTTTGCATATCCTCTTCCCCCCACCCCTCTCCCCAGAATTCTCTCTCTCCTTTGTCTAGTATTCTGTCAGATTTAGACTTGATTAGCTCCCCAGGTGAAATCAAATCCCCTCCTTTATGCTTTTATCACATTTTGTACTTCTCTATCAAAGCACTTAAGACAATTTGAATATCATATCTATTTGCATCATTATTTGATTAATGATTACTAACTCCTCTAGACTGTAAGATTCATAAGTGCGGGGTGATGTCCATTCTACCCACCCAGATAAGCTTGGAATAAAGGAAACTCAACAGGTATTAGTTATATGATGAAGTGCTAGGGAAATGAATAGTAAAAGCACCCAACCTGATTTGGGGGCGGGGGTAGATAAAGCTGCTCGGAAGATGTGATAAATCAGGGACCTTGAAGGGAGTGTAGAAATTAGGCCCTGAGTAAGTGGGCAGCAAAAGTGCCCCAGGCAGCCAACACAGCTTTAGGAAGACTGTAGCTAGACGGCCTGCTATTTGTGAGCCCAGGTTTCCAAAGTAGGGTGCTTATTCCCCGAGGGGTACATAAAATAATCCATGAGGAAGCAGGAAGATGGAATAGTCAGATACTCATGCTGGATTTTTAACAGAATAGGAAATTAAGCTATTGTTATCTAATAAAGAGGCAGAGCCCAGCAAGTCCCAAGTGTCAGAGGATCACATACCGTGGGAAGTACATGATGTGTTCTGGAAGCAGAACGGCCATGCCCTGATGTGCAGCTTATGTGTGTCTACTACATGAGCTCATGGGTGACATTGCCTAGTCTAGACCTACGCAAAATAAAGTGTGGTTTAAAGAGGTTTCTGCAAAGAAGCCACAGATTGCAGATATGTGAGTAGAAATGAACAAGAATTTTCTTCTGACCACTGTGTTACATCATACACAAAAATTAACTCAAAACAGATTAAAGACTTGAAAGTAAGACCCCAAAGGCATAAATCTGCTAGAAGAGAACTTGAGTGGTAAGCTGTTTGACATTGTTCTTGGCGATGAATTTTTGGATCTGACTTAAAAAGTAAAAATAAACAAGTGGGGATAGCTCAAACTAAAAAGCTTCTGCACAGCAAAGAAAGTCACCAATGAAATGAAAAGGCAACCTACTGAATGGGAAAAAATAATGATATTTTGATGATATATTCAACATCCAAATTATACAAAAGCTCATAAAACATGACAGCAAAAAAACCAAAATAATCCAATTGAAATACGGACAGAGGACCTGAATAGACATTTTTTCTAAGATATACAGAGGGCCAACAGGCACATGAAAAGATACTCAAAATCACTAATCATCAGAGAAATGAAAATTAAAACCACAATGAGATATCACTTTACACCCGTTAGTTAGAATGATTGTTATTAAAGACAACAACAAGAAGAAACAAGTATTGATGAGGATGCGGAAAAGGGAGACCCTTGCACACTGCTAGTGGGGATGTAAGTTGTTGCCACCACTCGGGAAAACAGTATGGAGGTTCCTCAAAATACTAAAAAAGAGCACCATATGGTCCAGCAACTCCTCTTCTGGGTATTTATCCAGAGAAAACAAAAACACTAATTTACAAAGATATGTTTACCTCTATAGTCATTGCAGCATTACCTACAATAGCCAAAATATGAGAGCAGCCTAAGTGTCCATCAATAGATGAATGAGATACAGAAGATGTGGAATTTTATACAGTAGAATACTACTCAGCCATGAAAAAGGAAAAATCTTGCCATGTGTGACACCATGGAAGGATCTTGAAGGAATTCTGCTAAGTGAAGTAAGTCAAAGACAAATGCCATGTGATTTCACTTCTATGTGGAATCTAAAATACAAAACAAATGAACAAAGAAAAACAAAGTCATAGACACAAAGAATAGAATGGTGCTTGCCTGAGGGGAGGCATGTTGGAAAGTGGGTAAAATAGATGGAGGAGGTCAAGAGGTACAAACTGCCAGTTATGAAATAAATAAGTTGTGGAGATGTAATGTACAGCATGGTGATTATAGCCAATAATATTCTTGAGCATACTTGGAAGTTACCAAGAGAGTAAATCCTAAAAGCTAACTTTGTTTGAGGATGGATGCTATCTGGACTTATCATGGCGATCATTTCACAATGTATACAAATATCAGATCATTATACTGTATGTCTGGCACCAATATAAAGCTATCTGTCAATTATACTTCAATTAAATTTTTTTAAAAAAAGAATTTGCTTCTGAACTGACACTGCCTCAAATTCTTTCTCAGCCACATTATGAGACAAAACGATTATTTAACCAAAACTGACAAGAAGCCGGCTAAAAGAATATGAAATTATCACCAAGGCTTTTTGAAATACGGATTTACACCCTCTATTGTGTATTAGTGTTGAATCTTACCCTATTTGTAGTTCTTCTTGTCTTGACATATTAGTTAATGGTGATAACACATGTATACAATTTGTCAATAAATATACATATTTCAGAGAGAGAGAGAGAGAGAAAGTGTGTGCGTGTGTGTGAACCTAGAAGGTTTTTCCTATTTATCTGTTGTGCTCAACCACTGATTTATCTATAGTGGTGTGCAACTGTGACTTTGGAAACTATTTAATTAAAGAACCAAAGAAGGTCAATATAGTAGAACTGGGAAGAAAGAGAAGAGAGTGTAGAGAAATTGGTTTGGAGACGTTAACAGGGAACATATCTCTATCACAGTATTTCTCATACTATTAATAATTGTTTATTTTAGGGGTTCCTAACAAGGTATATGGGGTTAAATTAAACTCAGTCATGTACGAGTATGAGTATTTTGTGGAGGTGATTCATAATCTTCATACAACTCTCTAAAGGTTATATCTTAGTCAATGTTAAGAACTATTGATTTAGTTAATGGTCTGCCTTTCCCAACTGAATTGTGTTCCTTGTTGTCAAAGACTGTCATCTTTACGGTCATCATCATGATAGATATGAAACAGGACCTCAATCATTTTTAAATGAATCAATAATGTACCTATGGCTCTCTCTTCCAGCATTGGAAGACAAAGGAACCAGAAAACTGCATGCAGCTAAAAGTTGATTCGCTCATGAAAAGAGAATTTTATAGATTTTATTCAACATACACTTACATTAACACCAACTGTGTGCAGATATAGTCTAAGTCTTTTAGCGATATAAACTCATTCTGTCCTTGTAGTAAATCTAGAAGGAAGATACTATCACTGTCCTATTTGGGGGATAGCGGGGCTGAGGTTAAGTGGCCTGCCAAGCGTATACAGCTGGTAAGTAGGAGAGGCTGGTAGCAAACCCAGACAATCTGGCTGCAGAATCTGTGCATGTGACCATGACCCCATGGCGTGACCCGCATGTCAGCCCACATGATGAAAGGGTCAGTGTCATCAGAAGATGCTCAGTGTAACCTGACAGCAAAGACACCTGCCGTAACTTCCCTCACTCCTTGGCAAATAATGCCCTTTAAAAGAAAAATAGGGAAAAAGGAAAGTTAGATCCAAAGGGCTTGAATTCATACAATTATGGATGATAAGACTTGAGTGAATAACTCTGCTTTTTAAGCTCACAAAGGTGTTAAATTTTATTGTGGAAATTCTCAAACATATCCAAAACACCGAGACAAATGCAATGAACCTCCATTTACCCATCACCCAGCCCCAACAATTATCAATATGTGACCAATCATATTTCAGCCATATTCTCACTCACTCCCCCATTTTATTGTTTTCAGTAAACTCCTAATACGTAATTTCATAATAGGACTTTAAAATATTGTATTACTCACTTAGAAACTGTCTAGGATTGAAATCAAGGGACCTGAGTTTAAGTCTTGCCTCTACAACTTTCCAACTGTCCTTGGACAAGAACTTCTCGGAGCCTCAGTTGCAACTTCTGTAAATGATGGATGATAATGCCTGTTTCACTGTACGATTTTGATGAGAGAATTCAGCATGTATGAGAGTAATTTCTCAACTGTAAAGTTCTTGACTGAACCTCAGCCTAACTCCGCTTTCATCTCACTCCACCGCAAGGAGTATAGTGGCTCACTTTATATGTCAACTTGGCAAGAATCTAGTGTCCAGGTATTTGGCCAAACACCAGTCTATGTGTTGCTGCAAAGGTATTTTTGGACGTGATTAACATTCACAGTCAGTTGGCTTTGAGTAAAGCAGATTACCCTCCATAATCTAATCTGGGTGAGGCCCGTCCAATCAGTTGGAAGTCTTCAAAGCAAAAATTGATGTTTCCTGAAGAAGGAAATATTCTGCCTCCAGACTGTCGCTTGGAAACTCTACCTGAGTTTTCTGCCTTTAGACTCAAGACTGCAACATCAACTCTTACTCAAAATTTCTAGCCGGCTGATTGCCTATAGATTTTAGGTGTGCCAGCCACACAGTCATGCATGTCCCATGACATGCATGCATGTCTCAGTGGCTTTGAATTGGGATAAACCAATGAGACTCAGCATCCGGTGATTTGGAGCATGGAAGAGAGAAGGGTTGGGGTATTTGCATCCCTGACTCTCTCCTGTATTTGCTATATATCTCTACCAAGGTGGTCTCTCCCCGCTGCCCAGGTTCAGTATTGCTTCCTCCCATCCCCTCCAGATGAGGTGGTGAGGATGCTCTCCCCACATTGTTTCCAGCCCTGGGCTCTGTCCCTTGGGGCTTCTTCATACTGCCTGCACCTTTGTGGTCTCTTTATTGAGCACTCCTCCGTTACCCAGTGTGAGTGCCCCATCTGTGTCCTTCTGGCACCCCAAGTGGCACAGATGCCAGAGAAAGCAACTTAACAGAGACTCCGTGCAAGCTATGTGGATTAAGCGTTTCACTAAGAACTCCATTAGGAAAACTTCAAGTGCTCATCAATATCACTTTTCTCAAGTTCCCAAACTGTCATGTTCCAAGTTCTCCAGCTCTCTGGGAGACACTGCTAAGGCGTGCCTCCTCCACGTCCTCCATCCTCTCCCCTTACAAAGGCTTCCCAGGCTGGGGGCTGGGCTCACTCAGGTCCCTCAGATCTGCCCTTGACCTTTGATGGCATCTTAATAGGGGGACACCAGCACCTCTCCTCTCCCATAGTATCACGTCGTCTCCTTCCTTCCACAACATACGTATCCTCTTACCTGTCCTTTGAGCCTTGGTCTCTCTGGGAGCCCCTAATCCACGGCCTCCAAAGCCAGCTCAATCAAGGCCAGTGGCCCCCCACTCCTTGCCCCCATAAGTACTTACAACGGCACTCCAAATATTAGCAGTATGTTTTAAAAAACATGTCCAATGTTACCAGGAATCCAATATTATATTCAAAGCCAGTCACAGCCTGTCCTTCCTTGGCATCTTACTTTGAAGCAGGAAAACCACCTTTCTTGTTTATATTTTTTTAAAAAAGAAATAAAAATAAAAATAAAACTTGACCTCTATTCACCAGTGCAACTGTGTGTGGAACTGTTGCCTTAAATAATTAAAAACACTGATAAACTACAAAGCAGCCCTTCTCTCCTGCAATAACAAGAGATGTCCATTATAATGAGGCATTGCTATGGTACAGCCATTCTGAGGCTTCCCCTCATTCTATTAAAATAGGATTATGTATGGGTGGCTGTGTGCAGCCATAAAAACAAACTCAAAGACCAAAAAGTACAAAAGCTCTTTGAAAGCTAATTAAAACGGCCTTCAGGATTCAGGGGGCAGGGATAAAGTAAACACCATCTCCCTGCCAACCACCCTCTCCGTCACGAACCTGTGGTGTGTGGTCAGCCAGCTTTCCTGCTTTTGGCGTTTATAACTCAGCTGGTTAATGGCCTGTAGACATGAATATTGCCCACCCCCGAGTCACCAGTTAGCCGGGACCTCTTTGACAACCTTCCCCATCCGAACCTCCCTTAGGCCATGGTACGGAAACGGGGGGGTTTCCCTAAGCAAACCCACCCAACTTATGTGGCCAGGGAAGGATTTTCTACCCAATGGTGAGGAGATGTAGCCTGGGAGAAAGCTGGGAGTCTCCGGGATCAGGACTGCTGGGAGCCACGGCAGAGATCTGGGCGCCCAGGCCGGCCCGACCCCACCCCGCCTCGCTGCCCAGCAGGAAGAGCTGGCGACAAGCAGAAAACAAGCAGGGCTGTATGAGAGAGTGTCGTGGAGATGTTCAGTACTTTCTTATTCGTCTGTCTTCACACATCTTGGCAAGGAACTCGACTTCAGGGTCGGGTAGACCTGGTCACTATTTCCTACTACAGGACTGTGGGATGATATTTGACCTCTCGGGGTCTGCAGTTCCTCATTTATCCATTGGGACAACAACAAGGCCTGATAATGGATCAATTATGAGGATTATGATGGTTAGTGAATGTAAAGGAATTTTAGGTAGAACTTGCAATATATCAGGTCTCCAATCACACACATGCTATCTGCCCCAATCATTATAGGAGCACAGAATTCACATTTCCTTGGAAACGAGTTGTGAAGGTTTATTCTGTATGCAGACATCGTGACACTTACTAAGCAAGAAACCGTAGCCTGCGAATGTTGAGGGACAGTGAGAACAGCTTCACCAAAATACCAGGTTTCCAGCAACTCTCATGAGAATTAAACTCTTCCCCCCAAGTTTCCTTTCTCCAAGCTGCTCTGGGAGCCAATTTCTTCTTTTAAATGGATCAGAAGTTCATGTGAGGACATGATCCTGTTTCTGGATTAAGCTATGATACTTCCTCCCCCCAACCCTGCAGGTTTTAAATTAGGTCTTCTGGTTCCATTCTTCCTCCCACTAGTCTATTCTTCTCGTAATAGTGAGGGAAATTTTCTTTATAATAAATTAGTCAATGTCACTTCTCTGCTCACAGTCTCCCATACCATTCAGGGAAAAATCCCAATGCTTCATAGTGACCAAAAGGGTGCTCCATGACATACCCCTTCTCCTACCCCACCCCTGTTATCTCTTCAAGCTCATCTACTCTAGCCACACTGACATCAAACTCACTAAGCATATGCCAGCCACAGGGCCTTTGCACTTGCTTCCCTTGATCTGAAAAGGTTGTTTTTTTCCACTATCAGTCTAAATGACCTGCTCTGTCACTACTTTTAAGGGTTTTCAAACGTCACCTCATCAGTGAGGTCATCCCCAACCACCTAAAAAATAAAATAGTAGGGGCGCCTGGGTGGCTCAGTTGGTTGAGCATCTGACTTTGGCTCGGGTCATGATCTCATGGTTCGTGGGTTCAAGCCCTATGTCGGCTCTGTGCTGACAACTCGGAGCCTGTCTTCAGATTCTGTGTCTCCCTCTCTCTCTGCCCCTCCCGTGCTCATGCTCTGTTTCTGTCTCAATAATAAAATAAACATAAAAAATAAAAAAAAATAAAATAGTATGCACACATACACACACCACCACCACCACACCATTACTTCTATACTTGTGTGCTGTTTTATTTTTCTTCACAGTACATATTGTCATCCAATGTGCTATGCATTTTTAAATTAATAGACTTTATTTTAGAGCAGAAAGTACAGAATGTTCCCATAAACCCCACCCTACCCAGTTTCCCTATTATGAACATCTTGCATTAACGTGGTACATCAGTTTCGATTGATGAACCAATATTGATTCATTATTATTAACTAAAGTCCACAGTTTACATTAGGGTTCACTCTTTGTGTTGTAAAATTCTATAGATTTTGACAAATGCATAATGTCACGTATCTACCATTCCCGTATCCTACAGAATCATTTCACTGCCCTAGAAACCTTGCGATCCACTCATTCTTCTTCCTCCCCTCAAGCCCCTGGCAACCAAAGATCTTTTAACTGTCTCCCTAGTTTTGCCTTTTTTCAGAAAGTTATCTAGTTGGAATCCTACAGTAGTTAGCCTTTTCAGACTGTCTTTTATCACTTGGCAATATGCTTTTAACTTTCCCTCCCTATGTCTTTTGTGTTTTTGTAGCTCATTTCTTTTTTTTAATCACTGAATGATATTCCAGTGTATGAATGAATCAGTTTGTTGACCCACTCACCTGTTGAAGAACATAATGGTGCTTCCAGTTTTTGGCGATTATTACCAAAGCTGTTAGAAACATTCATGTGCAGATTTGTGTGTGGATGTAAGCTTTCAACTCATTTGGGTAAATACCAAGAAACATGATTACTGGATCGTATGGTAAGAATTTTGGACTGAAATAGACCAGATCTTGCAAAAAAAAATGGTTTTATTTTAAATCTTTCCCCCTCCTTTTAAGGATCTGAATGCCATTAACATGCTAAGTCCATATTACTTTACACAAGGACTTGCCCCCAACGACACAGGGTAAACGTCTGTGGTTGCTTAAAACTCAACAAGAAGAAAATCAACAACTTGATTAAAAGATAGACAGTGATTCAATGCATGCTTCACCACAGAAGATACACAGATGGAAAATAAACACAGGAAAAAATACTTCACATCAAATGCCATCAGGGAAATATAAATTAAAACAACAATGAGCTACCACTCCACACCCATTAGAATGGCCAAGATCCAGAACATTGACATCAAATGCTGGCAAAGATGTGCAGTAATGGCATCCATTGCTGGTGGAAATGCTAAAGGGAGATCAGCCTGGCAGCTTCTACAAAACTAAACACGCCTTTAGCATGTGATCCAGCAATCACACTCCTTGACGTTTACCCAAGGAGCTAAAACCTTATGTCCACACAAAAACCTGCACACATGTTTACAGCAGTTTCATTCATAATTGCCAAAACCAGGAAGCAACAAGCACATCTTTCAGAGGGTGAGTAAAGTGCGGTACATCCATACAGTGGGAGATTAGTCAGTGCAAACAAGAAACGAGCTATGAAAAGACATGAAGGAATCTTACATGCATATTACTAAATGAAAGAAGCCAATCTGAAAAGCCTACATACTGTATGATTCCAAGTCTATGACATTCTGGAAAAGACAAAACTATAGAGACAATAAAAGGAGCCGTGCTTGTCAGAGATTAGAGGGGAAGGAAGGGATGAATATTTTGAACACAGAAAATTCTTAGAGCAGTGAAACTATTCTCTTACTATAATAATGAAGACATGTCATTATACATTTGTTCAAACCCATTGAATGTACAAGACCAAGAGTGAATCCTAACATAAACTATGAGCTTTGGGGAATCATGATGTGACGACGTAGATTCATCAGTTGTAACAAATGGACCACTTGGGTGAGGGATGTTGGTATGGGAGAGGCTGTGGAGGGGGTGGGGTGGTAAACATGTATGTGGGAACTCTCTGTACCTTCTGTTCAATTTTTCTGTGAACCTGAGACTGCTCTAAGGAAATAAAGTCTATTTTTAAAAAAGGAATATGGTTAGCTTTGTAAGAAACCGCCACACAATCTCTAAAGTTGCTGTATCATTTTGCATGCCCATCGGCAATGAGTGAGAATTCCTATCATTCCACATCCTCGCCAGCATTCGGTGTTGTCAGTGGTTTGGACTTTAGAATCTTAATAGATATGTGTGGAATTTTGTCGTTGTTTCCATTTACATTTCCCTACTGAATATGATATAGAACATGCCTTTATAGTGTGATTCCTAGTTCATCAGCCCTACAGTATCAGAGACTCCTCTGTTTCATTCATTGTTATTTCCCCCCATGCCTCAGAACCACATCTCTACAAGGTAGGCTCCTAATAAATGTTTGCTAAACAAATGAATGAATTTATCTTAAGAAGAGTGGAGTTTCATGATTTTTAGTTTTCAGTTGCACCTCACGTCCAAGATAGGCCACAATGTCTTGGGGAGACTGAGCTTCTGGCCACAGACCATTGTGAACCTGACATCACGAGATAAAGCCCAGCCCCAGAAGGGGTAGGGACACATGTGCACGCTCTTCTATCTTGGGGAATACAGTGAGCTAAGTGACAGTCCCCTAAAGATGCCCACATCCCAATCCCCAGAACCTGGAATATGCTTCTTTACATGATAGAACGGATTTTGCAGGTGTGATTAAATTAAGGCACTTCGAGTGGGGAGAGTAGATTGACTTAGCCAGGTGGATCCAATATAATCACGAGCCTCCTTATAAGAGGGAGGCAGGTAGGTCAGAGTCAGAGAGGGGGTTATATTATGACAGAAGCAGAGGTTGGAGCATTGCAGAAACAAGCCAAAAAATATTGGCAGCCTCTAGAAGCTAGAAAAGGCAAACAAATGGATTCTCCCCTAGAGCCTCCAGAAGGAACACAGCCCTGCTGGCTCATTTTCGACTCCTGACCTCCAGAACTATAAGTGAAGAAATTGATACTGCTGTAAGCCGTGAACTTAGCAGTAATTTGTTTCAGCGGCAATAGAGAACATACAGGGAGCAACAGTATTTAAGAACATGTGAAAATATTGAGAAATGTTGAGTTGAGACTAATCTCTCTGAAGGATTGATCTCAAAGACAAGGAAAAGCTCTGCGTGCCAGCAGTGTGCTCAGAGAGCAAGGAGAAACAAGAGGTCCGTTCCCTAGAGCCCAGGCCACCATGGATGCAGAGAAGAAAGCATTCTGTTCCCATGGACCGTGTGTGGTTTGTGTCTGTGCACAGAGTCCGTGCTCAGGGAACATGTGTGAGAGGAGTGGCGTTGTGTGGAACGGCATGGAAGAGAAAGCCGGGACAGAGATGGAGAACCTCCTGGGAACTGCAGAGGTTTGGTGACTGGCAGCCGTCAAGGGGCTGAGGGCCTTCAGAGCCTGCAGAAGCCCCTCCTCGAAGAGGGAAGGAAATAATACTACGAAGACGGTCAGAGAAGGTAGTTGCTGGGGTCAGTGTTGCCTCCATTTTCAGTAGTTCCTGAGCTGCATCCACCTGGTCTACACACCTGGCGCAGCCCATCTTCAGCCCTGATGGGGCACAGCTGTTGGGCTCAATCTGCATCACCAAGGACCAGGTAGGCTGCACGGGCTTGATTTCGAAGACCAGAAATCTGGCCTAGCTGTACAGATGGCAGCTTGTCGGTCTCCCCTTCTTTTATCTGTGTCTGTGACCTCTGTTTTGCCCAGACTTGGCATAGACCCCATCAGCCCTATTCACGGGCTTCCATCAGAAACCCAATCTAACCAAGTGTTTTGTGGTTGATAATAATATGGGTAAAGATGAATCCCACTATTCAACACATGGTCTCCACCCCTCAACCTTATTCTTCCTCTGCCCTATTCTCCTCCTTTCCTTCTCCAGGACAAAATAAAAACATAAATAAATAACTTTCTTAGGCAGAATAACTTTGGCTCTTTCACTGAAAACTTGGCATCAGAAAGTAGCCATGCTTCAAAGGAAGTGACTACACGACTGAGCTTATCAAGGCATTTTTCTCAAAAAGGCAAAAGATAAATTCTTGTACTAGCTGTTAAGAGGATAACATTTTCCCCATCTCATTGTGCCTGGGAACTGTAGCTGGGTACACACAGTAGGCCTCTGTCACACAGCACATGCCTGGCCTAAATGCAAGGTGCGCATGGCTGAGTTTTGCAATAAAAGAGCAAGTTGCATCTCAGAAGGCTCTCTCATCATTGTCTCCATAGGACTCTGAGAACACGAGACACCTCCATATTGGTCCCAGCAGCTCTAGACTGGTGGTAGACAGAGCACCAGGGGCTTTACAAGTGCCACAGGACTGGGTCCCCCTTGCTCAGATTGCTAGCCTTTCACATCAGATATCAGCTTGTGGCCGCTGAGGTGGTGAACTAGGTGGAGAATCCATGCCTCCATGTTGCTTTTGGAGTTGGCCAATCTGGTGTCATCCAAGGAACAGGAAAAGGGAAACTGTGGGTGCCACTGTGTAACTACTGCACAGGATTCATGTTGGACATCCTCTCTTGTCTTCCCCAACTCTTCTCCCATCTCTCTCTCTCCCTCCCCCCCTTCCTCTTTCAGGGACACGGGTAGGGAGACAGTGGTTCTTTTTGCTGATTCAGGAAAGGGCAGAGACAGTTCTAACTCTAATAGAAGATTAGGATCTTTGGGTTTCCACAACAATTTCCTCATCCCTTCATTTTTCTTAGATCTTCCAGGATCCACTGCTACCTGTGAGCTAAGATCCTGGCATCTAAGGATAAGTGAGGCTGAAGCTAATTTTCTGTTAGGCTAGACATCCTGTTCCTATAAGTCCAGATCAAGCTAGTGGCCTTGTAGCCTGCTGGATCATAGAATCATTTTCCAGAGTTGAGCTAGAGCCCTTCTTCCATCGGCTGCACACCTCTGGTCATCAATATCCTTCTCAGCTTTTTAAGTTGTGAATAGATGAGCCACAAATTGGGAAAGACAAGAAATACCCTGGAAGGGAGTTGCAAGTCCAGTGCTGTTTGTTGTAAGCTTTACTTGGTGCCAATGCTAATTTGTTTGTCTAATGATCCGCATGGGAAGAAGCATAAAGAGTATGAGAAAGTTTGCCCTCATGGTTATAATTCTTGTATATGAATTCCTGGGTACCAGAAGCTTCCAAGGACACCCTTTTGTCTATGCCTGGTTCTCCTGGTGCTCAGAGTCATTTAAGCATCCCCCAAGGTAGCACTGCCTCCAGACAGAGGTCACCTGGGGCAGCAGGATCCTCGGACCTCCTGCCGTCTTCTTCTCCCAGAACTGCTGCTTCCTCCTTTGCACTCAGGAAGGGGGTTCCAACTGGCTTTTCAAACACCAGATATTTGGACATCTCCCAAAGCTGAATTTCAAGCATTTCTCTGGACCATCCACTCTACCCTTCTCTTCTTTACATCAAACATTTGTGGATTTTCTGTTCTGTAAGTTCATTAGTATTTTTAACCAGCCCCAATATCTGTAATTTTCCCTTCTCTTACACATACACACACACACACACAGAATGTCTATACCCAATACTTCATCTCCTGGAGTTCCTTTTATTTACACAGTTCTGTACTCCCCATCTCATTTTCTACTACCTTTGATGAGAACCTTAGACTTACAATGGCCAAACTCTTATGCCAAGTAAAACTGGCTACTATTTGTTGAGATCTGTGTAATCCCTGAACTAGAAATGAGGAATTCGGGAGTCAGAGTGTTTGAAAAACCCGTCTAACATGAGACTGCTAGTCAGCGGTTGAGCCAGGACCTAAGTCAGGGTCTTTTTGACTCTAGAGCATGTTTTCTTTTCTTTTTTTAAAAAATTTTTTTAATGTTTTATTTGTTTTTGAGAGAGGGAGAGAGACAGCGTGAGCAGGGGAGGGTCAGAGAGAGAGGGAGACACAGATTTAGAAGGCAGACCCCAGGCTCTGAGCTAGCTGGCAGCACAGAGCCCAATGTGGGGCTCAAACCCACGAACCACGAGATCATGACCTGAGTCAAAGGCAGCCACTTAACCGACTGAGCCACCCAGGCACCCCTAGAACATGTTTTCTTAACCAATGGCCTGGTTATGGTGCTGAGTATTTGAAATTAGTGCTGACACTAATATCTGATTACTATACTACTTCCCCTATATTTCCACACTTCCCATATTTCATATAATACCCGTATGTTTGGGAGGATGGGGGGATCCTTGTGCATTTAGTCCCACCTTACAGCTCCAAGTGTCCTGAGTCTCAACCCACCTACAAATCTCCCCAGGCCACGCTCCCATCATCAAATCTCGTCTCCTTTCTTTCATATGTCAGATGAAGCATCTTCCTGTACATCTAGACCCTAGGGATAAAACTTATTTAGAATCATTCCAGTGGTCACTTTAGAAAATGTTTAGAAGTGGCAGTGTTTACCCTTGACCAACAAAGGTAACATTTGAACATGACCTTCCCAAACTTCTCAGCCTGAAAATGAGAAAACCATGGACTGAAAATAACCAAAAGGATTTATAATGGCTCATGCGTGTCAATTTCCTTTTGTGATTACAATAGATATTTTTGAAATGAATAACAAAATTCACTAAATACACATGATCCCATCTGAATACGATCCTAGGGCATTTTTGTTTTAGGATTTCACTATTTTCCTGGGCTTGTATTGAAAAGGACATGAGCAATTTATTCTCAACCTGTCTTTCTATTAATTGAGGTAGAGGGCTGTGCATCAAAGAGGCAAACGTTTCTAGAGCTGGGACTGAGTAGATATGAATCCAATGAATACTAATTGATGGCAATTAGTATTTCAATAAGGTATTAGGTTCTTTTAATATTGATGTCTGCCTGCTCTCAAAATAACTTTTCTTCTAATCTAGATTGGTCAGATGAACTTAATATTATTCGAATGCTTTCAAATGTTCTTAGCTAGACTCATTTGTTCTCCAGATGAACCTTATCATTATACTGATTTCTAAAAAATAATCCCATCGGAATGTTGATTGGGTTTTTAATAAATGGATACACTAAATTGGGGAAGATTTACATTGTTACAGTGTTCAGTCTTGTTATCCAGAAGTACACGTAGGTCTCCATCTTTTCAAAACTTAAATTTATAAGTGCTGAGTATATTTTCCTCTTTTACGTCTCACATTTTAAGTTCTGCTTTTTAAAAAATGATTTCTGCTTTTATGGCTGCCATTTAATTCCTTCTATATTCTTTGTCTTTTTAATTTTTTTAACCTCTATTCATTTTTGAGAGACAGAGACAGAGCATGAGTGGGGAAGGGGCAGAGAAAGAGGACACAGAATCTGAAGCAGGTTCCAGGCTCCAAGCTGCAGCACAGAGCCTGATGTGGGGCTTGAGCCCATGGACTGGGAGGTCATGACCTGAGCTGAAGTCAGACTCTCAACTGAGTGAGCCATCCAGGTGCCCCTAATTCCTGCTATTTTCTTAAGATTTGCTTTATTCTTACTATTCTCTCTCTCTCTCTCTTTTTAATCTCCAAATAAGAAAATTGTTTGCATCTATGAGCTGACCTATTAGTAGAGCTTTGGCTGCCTTCCACTAGACATTGGAAGTGAACTGTATCATTGTTTTCTCCTTGTTTTGTAATTGTAGTTTTAATATTCTGTTTGATTCAACAGTAGTTTAGGAATGTTTTATTTTATCTTAACTAACTGGTTGATTTCTTTAAACTTTTATTATTTGGGTAATAGAAGATGTGACCCCAAAATAACAGTGGCAATAATTTTGGTAGCTAACTTGTACTAAGTGCTTGTGATGTGCCAGACACTGTACTAAACTCTGTAAAAACTCATTTACTCCTCACAACACCCATAAAAGTTACCAATTATTAATACTCACATTTTTAAAGTTTAGTTGTTTTTTTGAGAGAGAGTGAGAGAGAGGCGAGGAGGGGAGAGAGGGGGAATCCCAAGCAGGCTCTCTCCTGTCAGTGAGGAGCTCGATGTGGGGCTCGAACTCACAGACCAGGAAATCATGGCCTGAGCCAAAACCAAGTGTCAGAGCTGAACAGATTGAGCCACGCAGGCACTTTTTAATATTCACATTTTTACAGATTAAGAAACCAAGGTTAATAAGCCAGAATGTGACCCCAGTGTTTCTGCATTGTGTTTCCAGTTCTCCTAATAATTTTCTCTCCTTTGAATTTGTCAATGTTCTTAGGGCTTTGATAGACCCCTGTGGGGCCTTTCCTCATTGTCCTCTTACTGTTCTCTGTGTCTCTGCCAGACTGTGAGTTGCAGGAAGGCAGAGAGGTCTGTCCTCTCTCTGTGTCCTTCATATTCAACACCATAACCAGGAGCGGGGAGAACATTAGTTGACCTGAGGGGCAGAGAGTCTAGAAGATGGCTCTCTGGGTGGGATCCGGCTGTGTTTGCAGGAAGACAACAGATCTGCTTTGTGAGGATGAGCTGAAAAGCTCCAAATCTCCACCGCCTTCAGTCATCTCCCAGACTCCTTTGCCACCCTCTTTAAAATTTTCCACGTTAGTGTCCTTTGTTGAAGTCTTAGCTCTAGAAGGTTAAAGTTTAACTGCATGTATGTTTTCTGGCATGAAGAACCTATTAGCATGCATTCTTATAATGGCACAGATATAAAGAATATTCATAGGTGTTTTATACATTTGTAGAGCACCTTATAAGTGATGTAAGTTCCTTGAGGGTTTGAACTTTTACACATATTTTTTTTTGCTTTTTCCATCCCAGCAGAGTTCCTCAACATAGTAAGTGCTCGATTAAAGCATGTTGGATACATGAGTGACTAACTTCCATATTTGTTATCTCATTCAATGCTCACCTACAAAACCCAACGGCAGGAGAGATCCTGACTACAAACCTCCGGGTGTCATTTACCTAAAGGAATGGGCTGTTGAGAGCCAGAGGAGATGACCCGGATGCATACTCATCTGATGGGTATGCATGTTTACTCACAAACTGGGACTGGCAGGAATCAACTTTGTGAAGAGGAAAGACAATGATGGATATACCTGAGCCCAAAATAGGTACCGAGATACCTCTTCTGAATCCTGCCGATTCAGCAAGGGGTTAATGAAAGCTTTCAGGCAAGCTAGATAATTAACAGGATTAAATCTCTACCTGTCAATTAAGCCAATATATTTGAGTATAATGCTATTTAATTCTGTACCAGGAACAGTGCAATAAATCAAAGTTTACAGATGTCTTCAGCAAGCCCTTGATGGATGAAACACTGTAACTCAGAGGTGCACAGAAAATCTCAAATAAGATAACCTCCCATGTGATTAATATAGCTGTCTGCATTGGCATTGGCTCCAGAAGGTTCTAATCCAAACATGTTTAACATCACATACTTTATTGTGACAGATTT
The DNA here is from genome assembly GCA_004023845.1 of Helogale parvula. Classification (NCBI taxonomy): domain Eukaryota; kingdom Metazoa; phylum Chordata; class Mammalia; order Carnivora; family Herpestidae; genus Helogale; species Helogale parvula. The sequence continues at coordinate 18,188 of PJEM01004664.1, read as the reverse complement.
AGGCACCTGAACTAACTAACCAGGCAAATGGTGCTTAATTATACTGACTCATTATGGACCTCAGCAATAAAGCTGGGACACAGAATTATGTGTTAATTCCCATCTCACACAGTCACATACAACATAAGCAGCCCAGGGTCCAGAGGGCTTTACAGGTCTGGTGCACAAAGCACAGGAGAGAGGAGCAATCCAATTCCTCCAAGGGCTGCTTTCCTTCCCTCTGTTCAGTGATGCTTGTCCGTATGCATTGTTCAGACTGACTGGCCAGCAAATGTATATCGCTGATCACAAGGGGAAAGAGGCAATGCCTCTGTGAACATCTCCCCATTTATAAAACCAAATAGAACTGAGGTACAAAAAGGATAGTATCTATAAAAATACAAGTATGTGTGAGTGGAGCTCATGTTTAAAAGGCTAAACCAAGTACTTTTCAACCCTCTGTATTGACTCTGGAATGCAATTCCAAAAGCATGACCTTCTAAACAGGTACCCAGGTTTAAATTATCATCAGAAGTGAGCTCAAAACTGCCAGACACAAAATTCAACTCCCAGTCCTGTTCCAGAGCCGATCTTTCTCAGAGGGGACCTCTCTATGTCATGAGTCAAAATTAGTACGAATTTTTCTTGGACTTCCTCTGGGCTAATGTTAGAGTGTATCCATGAGGAGTGGGTCTTCGTCATCGTTTGCTGATTGACTGAAAAATCAATGAAGTAAAGATGGTATCAGACAGAAATGAACCATAATGATGATCTCCACTCTCAAGACCTACCTCATTTATTTGGGGAGAGCAGCTTTACACATACTAAGGATCACACTTATGATGTTGGTTATACATGAAGTAAGAATTCAGTGAGGAGAGACCAGCATGGGCTGGAGTTAGCCAAGAAGGCCTTTGTGAGGATGGTGTAGTTTGAGACCAATGTTCAAGGGATTTGGACAGGTAGAGAAGATGATGTAAGATATTCAAGATGGGAGAAAAGACCCAAACTATGGAAGCAGGAGTTGATATGTTGAGTCAGAGAGGCAGTGAGGGGAGTGATTTAAAAAAAGAGGGATGTCTGACTTATTTCACTTAGCACAATATGTATCATATGTTTTCACTCATATATGGAATTTGAGAAACTCAACAGAAGACCATGCAGGAAGGGAAGGGGAAAAAATAGTTACAAACAGAGAGAGAGGGAGGCAGGCAAACCATAAGAGACTCTTAAAGACATAGAACAAATGGAGGGTCGATGGGAGGGGGTGGGGGAGAGGGGAAAATGGGTGATGGGCATGGAGGAGGGTACTTATTGGTATTGTATGTAAGCGATGTCATGGGAATCTACCCCCCAAATCAAGAACACACCATATGTTAGCCAATTTGACAATAAATTATATTTTAAAAATTAAGCATAAAAAAATTAAAAGAGAGAGGGGGCTACCTAGCAGTGGTGGATGGGATTGGTATAACAAAACAGCTCAGGAAAAAGCACACAGAGACGTCTGAACCAAAGACCAATGATGAGAGAGAGATTAAACATAACTGCATAAAGATGTCTCAGCATGAGAAGACGATTTTAAGAAACTTCATCAAGGAGGGGCAGGCAGAGTGGATTGAAGAAAAACAAGATGAGCTGGAGGAGGCAGATGAGAAGTTATTGCAAAATCTACAAATAAAAGTGTGAACATCTGTAACACCGTAACATGTGGTAGTGACAGAAGAATCAAGACAAAAAGAATCAACTCAGGACAACCAAAAGGAAGAAAATGTCCCACTTCTTTGCAAAGTGGAAACAGAGATCATGTCTGGGATAGACTCTCCAACATCAATTCCGCCCAAACACTCATCACCTTACACCTGTCGTGATGGGTCTAAGTTAGTGCTGACAATTTTGTCCTCCACACTAGTGATGACTTCAGGTTTGGGCATGTGACCACTTCTGGCAGATGGGAAGAGGCTTGTGGGAAATATTTCCTCTCTTAAGTGAGAAACACAGGATAAGATGATCTGTCATCTCCCTTTGAACATCGTCCCATGTGGATGTGATGTCTGGAACTGATACTCTGCCTCACTGTCAGCTTTGGAAAATAATCTGAATCCTTGATAACATAACTGAGCTGCTGAAGGAGCTAACCCAGAGTCCCACAAACCCTCTAGGCTTTTGATAATATGAAATAATTCACATCCTTATCATTTCAACTAGTTGGGTTGGGGGCTTTTGCTATTTGTAGCCAAAAGCATCCTTACTGATCCACAGTTGTATCTTCTCAGTGGAAAACCTCTGGAATGCACTCTACAGGGAAAAGGTAAGGGAAAAAGGGAGGGGGGAGGAGCAATAATCCAAAAGTGACAACATGATTTAAGTTAAGACTTATTTCATGAGTCTGTTGCTAAACAAAACAAAGTTTTCATTGTGGCACAACAAACTGAAATTCTTTATTCCTCAGAGTTGCCAAAATTGGTATTTTCTTTCCATTTCCATCGATAGAGGTGCCACTAACTCCTATAGGGACGTGTGTCTTCTACCTTGCCTTTCGAGAACAGTTATCAGTGATGGCAATAGATATTTTGGTTATTCCTTAAGCGTTCTCTGGGATGGTGGCTAGGCATTTAACTTCTACTATGCTGTGTGATTCCACTTTGTTCTGAGAGTTGACAAAAGCAATAGCTAACAGCCCACAGTGTACCAGTTAGGATAAGCTAGATGATGCTCTAGGAAAATGCAAATATCTCAGGGACTTAACAACAAACGGTTTGCTTTGGATCCGGAAAACTCTCCGGTCAGCTGTTCTCCATGTGGTGCCTCAGTGGTACCAGGTACCTCACTCTTGTGACCCTCTCAACAGAGGATTCCATGATCACCATGGCAGAAGAAGAGAGGATTGGACGTTCTCAGCACAGCAAATAGACATTCAGCCCTGAAGGGCACCCCACTTGCAGCCCACTGGCCATCGCTGGTCATATGATAAGCCTACCTGCAAGGGCACAGGGGATTGGTGCCCCACCTACACGCCTCTAGGTGTGAGTGAGCACCAGAGTCTCTGTCACACATACTAACATGTTTTAAGTCCTGAAGGAAGTTACCCCGTCCTGCTGGCGAGTCTGATGAGAAGAGCAAGACCTTAAAGGGTCATTAAATAAACATGAATTGGAGGTCAGAACAACCCCAATGAGGCGGTTCTTGGTAGAACTGCCTTTTAGTTATTGAGCTTGCTTCTTGCTTTCTTCCTTCCTTCCTTTCTTTCTTTTCTTCTTTCTTTCTTCCTCTCTCTCTATAACAGCTGCATGGGATTCCATTGTGCGCATATACCATGGTTTAATTAACCAATCCCCAATTGAAGCATTTTATGTTGTTTCCATCTCTTATTATCAACAATACTGCATTAAATGATTTCATACTTACATATTTTGTGTGCGGAGATAATCAGGAGAATAAATTCTCAGAAGTGGTTTTGCTAGCCCCAAAGTAAATGTACTTACCATTTTGATAGATATTGCCAACTTGGTCTTTACATGAATTCTACAATTTTCTCCTCCCACCAATAACATCTAAAAGGGTGAAACAAGCATGTTTAAAGCAATTTAACAAAGGGTAAATGAAGATAAATAATTAAAGCAAGCAGGGCCGCCTGGGTGGCTCAGTCAGTTAAGCGACTGACTCTTGGTTTTGGCTCAGATCATGATCTCACGGTTCGTGGGTTTGAGCCCCAAGTTGGGCTCCATGCTGCGTGTCGAGCCTGCTTGGAATTCTCTCTCCCTCTCTCTCCTCCCATCCCCTGCTTGCTCACTGTCTCTCAAAATAAATAAACAACTTAAAATAAAAAGACTATCTTTGGGGCATCTGGGTGGCTCAGTCGGTTAAGCATCGAACTCTATCTCAGGTCACGATCTCATGGTTCACAAGTTCGAGCCCCATGTCAGGCTCTGTGCTGATACCTCAGAACCTGGACCTGCTTCAGATTCTGTCTCTGTCTCTCTCTGCCCCTCCCCTGCTCACCCACTGTCTCTCAAATATAAACATTTAAAAAAAACTCTCTTAAAAAATAATAATGAAAGCAAGAGCAAGCAGAACTATGCGTAGAAAGACCCCAAGAGCAGTGGTGCCCAGTGACTTGGGATCCTACTTACTTTCTTTAAGAGGCAAAACAAAACTAGCCATGACCATCAAATGAGATAAGGTGTGATGGAGTCTGTACATGGTGAAAATATGAGTATGGGACAAAAATGAAGTATCAGTGGAGAGCCATGCTTCATGGCCTACAAGTTCCACTTCCCTGCCCCTTAACACTTTGTTTTTCTCTTATAGTTTCGCTCAAGACCCTGTACCAGTGGAACCTGGCATAACCAGGAAATGGGCATAACCCTGATGACACCTCAACACACACAGGTTTGTGAATGATCCACGGTTTTTAATGTTTGAGTATGGAGTTCAAGTGAGCCCTGGGAGAACTCTTCTCTCCCTCCCCATTGGGATAACTTCCTAAGTAAAGGAGACCGGGGTGGTCCTCGGCCTGAGAACCTGGAGATATGTAACCAGAGCCCAGCTTGGCCGGCCTCAGTCCTCAGTGAGCAGCCAGCTCGTTAGAATTTCCAGCATCTGGGGCTAGCATGGGGCTCTACTTGACTTCCAGTCTGGAGAGTTTCTTTTTAATCTGAGTCTGCCATGGAGAGTATTGAATATGAATCATTCCCATTTGGCTTGTCTCAGCACCAGTAGCTGTACCCTGGGTTAGGGTACAGTGGAGGCTGTTCCAACAAGAAAACCAATATGCAGTGGATCTAACTGTGAAAGACTGTGGGTTTTTTGTGACTGCTAAGTCCAGAGTAGGGTGTTTTGGCCAGAGGGGCAGCTCAGTTCCATCCACTTCCTCCCTACTTGTAGTTCTACTATCTGGAAAGGCACTGGGTCTGGATGGTCAAAGCTGGGCCACCTCACCCAACTTGCTGCTGGCAGAAATTTAGGAAAAGTAATTTTCCTTTAAGCAACAGTTACAAATCTGAGGAGACAAATTGCTGTATCCACACCCACCACAGCCAATTCCTCCCCATTTTCCTCTCCTTGGTAATTCCACACCAAAGGTCAATCCTATTCGTCTAGGAATAGCAGGAACCCAAAGGATCAGGGGCAGATACATTATCATCCAGGCAGAATGTGGCATTCAACCAGCTGTTTTCAATGTGCCAGTGAGAACAGAACATAAAATACAGACTTAAAATTCAGTACGGAGACACACAATTGATATAAGAAGGGTCTGTCTAGTGGAGAGGTTAAAACATGCAAGCTGGGATGTTGAGAAAGATGTAGAATCATTGTTCCTTCAGGTCTTCAGAACATGATCATTTTTACTTGGAAACCAGAAGCTGAGAAGGTCAACCCTTGAACTCCCTCCAGATTTATGATTCTTATTATTGAAGTTCCTAACAGGCTTGTCATCTCCCCATACCCCTCCCCTAAAATAGCAACCAAAAAAAAAAAAAAAAGAAAGAAAGAAAGAAAGAAAACCAGTCTGTGTGAAGAGAAAAACTATCTCAGGGGAAAAAAATCAATTCCTAGATAATTTTACCTTCATGTTAAGAGATCCTGTTCCTTTTATTTTTCTGACTTAGACTATTTGCATGGAAGTAGAATCATGGTTCAGCTCATTCGCTGGTGCTATTTCTCTTTGTGTTCATATTCTTGTCTGCTCTGTGACATGATAGTCGCTGTGGAGATGACTACATGTGTCAAGAATAGAGAATTTAATAGTTTCAGGTGCAGGATGACTTGCTACATCCTTGGCTGATAGTTTCTGTGATCATTTTGGCTCCTCAGCTGCCCTTGTAAGAGCAGGAAAGATCGCCTGTTGGAAAGAATTCTTCTGATTAATGTTTTAAAAACGTATTTAATTCTTTTCTTACTTTGAACTCACAGATTGGTGCCCAGCTAATGTCACTGTCACTTTACAGTTGTGGCAATTCCAAATGTCAACTGGAGACTGGCCCCTGTTTCTCAGTCTTGCAGAAAATAAAATGAGGGTATGCATTCATGAACAAAACATCACAGTCTCCCGAGGGCTATGAGTTAGCTGACATCTGGCAGAAGCCTAGATGATAACTTATGTCAAGGCTCTGTGTAGATCTCTGTCTCTCCCAAAACATATTTCTCAGTATGATGAAATTTCGTAATTAAAACTTCCTTCCTTGGACACCTACTGAGAGGCAAATGCTACCTGTGAGCTCCTGCCCCCATTCAGTTACCTGGAAAGGATACAGAGTAGGGACTCTGGGAAGGTGGGGGGAAGAGAAACCACACAGGAAGAGGGAGAAGGAGGGAGCTGGGGAAACAGGAACGAAGGTCCCTTTCTAAGAGTTTTCCTTGAAGGCAGGAACAATGCATGGCAGAAGCTGATGGCACCCACACGTCTCTCCTCTGTGCACCTAAAGTCACCTGCAGTTCAGTGGAATGTTCTCATATAGGGTGATGGCTAAGCTGGCCAAGCACCTGTCTCTGCTGAAGGTTTTCTGGTACACTAAGAGTGTCAGAGCTTATTCGTGGGGAAGCCAGAAGTGCCCTGGAATTAAGGCCCAGGAAGAAACTTCAAGCCAGTAAGATGGAACTGGCTGAATCAAAACTTCAGCTTCCTAATGCCAAAAGTCTTATTCGTGGCCACACCGCTATTCATTATCACGTTCATTGGAGTGCTTTAATTCTATTTGATAAATGCATGTTTGCTCCCAGCTCTATTTTCAGATGTTCACCTGTTTGGTAAGGGTTGAACTTTCTCACACTTCATCTCTGGCTAAATGTAAAAGTATTTGTGAAGTTTGAATAAAATTCCGTTTACTCATTCCCAGATAAGCATGAAGAAAAAGTGATAGTATGTTTAAAAACTGAAATTGCTCATTTTGTGATAAATGATCAATTCCAAGAAAGCAGAACACTTTGGTGTTCCTTAAGTCTCTCTGTGACCAGACGCCTGCCGTGGCTTTCCTTCCACCCATCCCATTTTCCCGCTTGCTCACCGTCCTTCCTGAGATCACTTTCTGAATAAACTACTTGTACCCAATTCCTCACTCAAAGTGTGCTTTGGAGAACTCAAACCTTGACAGCATGTCTTCTCATTCATACCCCCCATGCCACTCACATGCTTACAAGGAGGAGAAACATCTGTGTCAGACACAGCCTTTCTCTGCTGTCCCCTAACGCCCATCCAGATCCTTGTCCACATCTTTCAATACAGTCTTGGCCTCCCTGGAAGAACCGTTCCTGGCCTCTCTCCCTGCCTACGTCCTTCGAGTCCCATGGGGCCAGTCCTTGACCTTTCTGACAAGGTGATTTGCCAACATTGTAAACTCCTGGTGGGTTCACGTCATCTACTTTTCCTCATGACCATTTCTCTGGTTAATTGCCTCATTAGGGACAAGTCTATGCCAATGATCCTATCAGCAGGTGCAAGAAAGAAATCCACCCTTGAGTTAACCTGATGACCAATGGCCCCTCTATCACCTCAAATGACAAATGCTGGTAACAAAGACACCTGCCGAGATAAGCATGACTAAAACAAGGGCAGCGTGCAAGGGATATGTGGGACTCCTATAGAGGAAGCAATAGTGGGCTCCTAGTTTCTATCTTAATGAAAAATTGTAAATTTTACACTTTTGCAGAACAAATAGAAGTGTGACTTATGCTTCAAAATTTATGTAATCGATTACTTGGATTTTTGACTGTTCTATCATGCTTTACAAATACCCCTTTCCTCCCTAGGAAGCTGATCATATGGTGGTAGGACAGGGTGGTTCACAGAGCTTTGATTATTTTCCTTTCTTTCCATTGCAAGGCAATTACTGCTTAAATCATTTATTTGGCACTTAGCAGAAGCCACCTTGCATTTTTAATTCCTTCTTCTACCCACAAAAGCCCAGCTTCCCCAGGCAGGCATCTTGCCTTGTTCGTCTCCTAGGATCTGATAATTGCCAGGCATCTAAAAATAGAAAAATAAAGTTTTCTCATTATTGATAAGAATGTTGACACTTTTCTGAAATGTATTATAAAACCCTCTGACTTCTTGAAGAGAGAGATGTCGGCAGAACGGAATCTCAGCAAGTGCACCGTGCACCGTTACAGGTCTACCTGAGTTTTCATTTTCTGCCTTCTTTCTCAGCGTCAGGCCGTTAGCCAGCTCTCCCACCCCATGGCACCCACCTAAAATGCCTCCCCCTTCCACACTCTAAGCCCATTCCCAGTTCCCAGATAACAATCTGCTGTAGTTTAGAAATCCAATATCCCAGGTGGGGTTTGGCATGGAGGGGAGAGGGCTCCACACATCTGCCCTTTGTTTAGTAGTGCTGCTAAACATGTCCAAGTGTTCCTACAGTGTTCCCTTCCTGTTTTCTGGCTGGAACTGTCAGTTGCAAAAGGCCGACATCCCTTGTGTACACAGGGTCTTGGGCAAGTCTGAGCATTGCCTGGTCAGTGTTAAATGATGCAGAGAAATGAATCACTGATGCCCTAAAACCCACCATGAAAACCTTCTGTGCACAGCTGTGACTCATATAATTCCACTCTTAGGTTTCCAGAACTGGAAAAATAGAAGACATCTCACTTTAGAATTCAGAAACACTTGTGATCAGCATCAGCTTTGCCCACACAGGACAACCTTCCTCAGTGCCCCCTCTATTAACTTTGCTCTGGCCTATGGCCTGAAATCCTCACCCCTTGTAGGCAAATAGAGGCAGCCATCCTGGATCCATCATGGAAACTGACCAAGCTGTGTCCTACACAAGGTGATCGAGTAGCGTTAAAATTTACATTCTGATGGAAGACAATAACAACAGCAACGTAAAATGCATTTTAAAGATGTTTGCAATCTTTGTCTACAAATAATTCTATCTCTTGTACAGGCAACCTGCCATTGCACACAAATAACTCCATCTAACTGAGTCATCACAACACTTCAAACACATGTCCCCTCCCACAGTATCAAAACCCGACCAAAAAAGCTTCTTCTGAAGTAGATTTTCCACCCATTTTGATGGAAAATCCCAGGAAAGGTCTATTTTCATGGATATTTTAAGTGTTGTGCACACCCAATCAGAGACAACCTGAGGAGTCTGTGCTGGTCATGAGCATTGGTGGAAAGTTTCCGCAGTTGAATGAAGTCACCTAAAGAATGCTCCATGTCTGTAATGGCTCAGCCATTGGTGGAAAACAGCAATGAAACCAGCAATTCCTGAAAAAAATTCACTAGCATTTTAGTAGTCAAAAGGTGATGCAGACATAACAGATACTTTACAAATTTACTGTTAGGTCAAGGTCTACCCGGGGATCCCATGACCACAAGGCTGGCCAATAAGCAATATGGCAACTCAAATATACTTTGTGTAGACAAAAATGAGGCCAACTATGTCTTGTTGGGGCCAGGGGCTTTATTCACCTTTATTTAGTCTCATAATCACCCTGCGTAGGTTCTGGGGTTTGTGTTTCTTACTTCCATTTTGTAAATGAGTCTCAGAAGACTAAAACAATCTGCCTAAGGTCATCCAGCTAGTAAAAATCAGGACCAGAGTTAAAACCTATGACTTTCCTGCTAGAACTACATACATGTTCTGAGGAAGATGCCTATGCAGGAATGAATCTTCTGGCGATACAAATTCTTCTCAAGGGGTGATATTAAAAACATTTAGGAGCGCCTGGGTGGCTCAGTCAGTTAAGCATCCAACTTTGGCTCAGGTCATGATTTCATGGTTCATGGGTTTGAGCCCCACGTTGGATTCTGAGCTGACAGCTCAGAACCTGGAGGCTGCTTCAGATTCCGTGTCTCCCTCTCCCTCTGCCCCTCTCCCACTTGTGCTGTTTCTCTCTGGCTCTAAAAAATAAACATTAAAAAAATATGTTTAGCCAAGCACATGCCAGGGTATTGACCAACTGGAAGGAAGTCGGCAGTTAATGTGTTCGACCCTATGGGTGCGTATCTGATGACTATCCGCCCCTCCAAATTAGTCCATGAATGAAACTCAGAAAAGTGCGTGGATGGTCACTGTCATCAAAAGATTTTATTCCAAATAATATTTTTGATGATAGATGTAGATTGTATAAAATTATATTTAAAAGCATAAAGGAAAAAATAAAAATTTCATGTAATTCACACATGCATTCCTGCCATAGGCCTTGCCTTTTTTTGCTTATATTTCCATATCATTAAAAAAATCTCTGGTGACTTTGTATTGATAGCTGCTTACTATTTCATTTTAGAGATAATTGATTTAATCCCTTTATTGTAAATTTTGCAGATTTCAAAGTTTTCACTTATGTAAATAATGTGTTGATAAATATCTTTGTGCCTGATAAATATCTGTTTGCCTTTAAGTGTATGTCCTTAGGAATATTCCTAGAATAATTACTGTAAAGATGATTACAGAACCACCTGATATTTTAAACTTAGACTCTTATAAATTGGCTGTTATCTTAACTCACCTCCTCAATGGAGGAAATTGCCCTTGCTTGAATACAGTTATGCCAATACTAATAATTATCATCATTATTCTGGTTATGAGCTTTATGTGATCTCTCACCTGGGATCTGATCACATTGTATCACATCCCTACTGACCCCCCCCCCTCACTGGTTTCCCCACTGCTGTTAGGATAAGCTTCAGTTCCCTTCATATGGTTTACAAGGCCATGCATGAGCTAATCTTGTCTTGCTCTCTCTGTTTCATCTGTTGCTATTTCACCCTTGAATTTCATGTTCTGGTAACATTATGCAGCTTGCCACTTCCTGGGTATACAGGAAGGTCTTCGAGAATTTGTATATGTAGTTTTCCTGCCTAGGCTAGTTTTTTTTACCACCAACCTCAAATTATATCTCCTTAGCTCCTGCTTATCTCTCCAATTTATGTTTGATGTTATTTTCTTTAGTAAAGAAGCCCAACAGCCACACTGAACCCCATCCCAAGACTGTGCTACCTGCCCCATTGCACTGGGTAGTGTCCACCCTATTGCTCATCGCTCTGCAGTGTAACTATCTTCCCCACCAAATACTAAGCTCCTTGAGAACAGGGACTGTGTCATGCTGCCTGTTTGATCCTCAGTGCCTTTTGCAGGTCTGACCAATGGGAAGCAGGGAATAGATACTGGTTGAATGAACAGAATACAGTCTGTGTTTGAAGTATTGGTTTGCTATTGTGATTGAATGAATCTGAGAAAATATCCAAGAGCTCAGCAGTTGTAGACCATGAGGAGGTGCCATTTTCTTGAAAGATTTTTTTTTCTGATTAGAAAATGCTGCACCTCCTCAGAATTGGCAAGAAAGTCAAACACACGTGTAAGGCTCTGGTCAGTGAAAAGACGTGGAGAGACAAAGAAAGGGCATCCGTCTGTCATTACACGGTAAGTTTAGATGGTGGATCTGAATGGTAATTTCAAGTGGGAAATTCCCGTTTTCATGGATTAGCAGTGCAGGAATACATGGATGATTCCTACTTTCAAAAGCCCACAACATGGAAGTCATAATCCCATCATGGCCTGGGGAGCGTATCCAGGCAGTTGGCCTCTCACACCTGCCATACCTGTTTTCCAGATACAAAAGGGAAATGTCTTTTTGTACGTGTCCAGCACTTATGAATCAGCTACCAGAATGAGCTACCAGATTCCACACTTTCTAGAATCTTCAGAGCAGACAGGCTCATGGTGACTCATCCCTCTGTGATCTGTCTTGCTCTTCTCACCCTTGAGCTGATGCATCAGTACAAATACCTCAGAGCTGGCCAGCTTCCAAGCTATCAGAAAGCTGCACAGTGCAGTGGAAGAATACAGAATGGGACATCCAATGATCTGAATTCTGGTCCGAGTTTTGTAAGTAACTTGATTGTATATATGGGTCTGTTTCCTCACCTGGAAGTGGAGGTGTTCAGAGATAGGCCCCTCCTGAGAATATCTTCTAACTCATAAGATTTTTCTCATTTGACTCCTATGCAACCCTGTGCTTGGCCTTGTTGGGAGTTATTTAAATATACAACATGATTTCAGTCCCTAGGCAAATTTGTGGGGGAGAAAATACAACCTGTGTAGTTCACACATTCTTTCATTTGTGTAAATGCCAAATAAAGGGTTATTCTCACACTGTTGGAGATAAAGGAAAGACTTCGGGGAGACAAAATTTGAGCCTATCTTTGAAGTAAGCCAGTTAGCAAAGGCCCCTGGCAAGAAATAGCCCCTGCCGTAAGCCACAGCCAAATGATAATCTTTACATAATAAAATTTATCCTTTACCAGAGTCCCAGAGGATCCCTAAGAGGGTAGGTGCTCAGTAAAGTTTGTAGGATGCAGTAAGATAGGGTATGTTCATATCCAACCTGTGCTTTACCACCATACTTGGCTGTAATTCCATATTCAGAGACAAAGTCTCTGTGACACCACTATTAATATTTCAAAAAGTTGTTTTAAGTCGGCATAGGTATAGCATGCCTATATCTCCAAAAGGTGTTGTCATTAGTCCATGAAAATGGAGTCTTGATCTCTGACACTTCACCTTGGATGAAAGAGGGATGGAGAACGAATGCCGGGCAGGCACTGAGTCAGGATTCGACTGCACAGCCCTTCTGTGATTTTACCTCCTCCACCTCTCTCCCCATCTGGACCTCCTGTTATCCAAATGAGTCATCTACTACTTTGCCTCGTCTGGTAGGTTAGCTGCCCAATGAACCATGGGCTTTAAAGCCTGAGAAATTTTCCAGTGGTTCACCATGTCCACCTTTCACCTAAGATCATGCCTCCCCTCCGGTGGTCACCTTTGGATTTTGAAAGGGAAAAGAAAAAAGGGAGCATGTAGAAATGGAGGCAAGGAGAAACAGGGAAAGATAAGGGCAGAAGGAATATTCTGGAATTGTTCATCTGAAATGACTGAAATGAAACCAGTGGAAGACCATCCCTGCGCCACTCCAACTGGCCCCGTGTTCAACCTAAGGCTTCAAGTCTCCTTTGTGCACATGGTTGCCAGGAGATGCGGCAGGGTGATCTGTAAGCCATGTGTTGTGGATTCACTTTCTTAACTGCATTTTTCACATGCTGTTAAAATGAATTTGGACTTGACCTTATTAAACGGCAGAAAATTATCACAGGTTCGTAGTCAAGGGGACTATTTGAATACAGCAGCTTACATTTTGTATCTGCTGGAATCATGGCAGGAAACAAATAACACCTTCCAAAGAGGTGTTTGAAGAAAGCTTATCAAAGAGACAATGTTCGACGGTGTCGGTGAAGTAGGGAAGCCAGCAAAGGAGAATGCAGGTGACCTGGAAACACCACTGGAACTTGATCAAGTTCTAACTCTGGGAGACAGCAGCCTTCCAGAAGCTGTAGCCTTTGGTATAGGATCACAGTGTGTCTGGAAGGGAAGGAGCTGGTACAAGGGCTCTGACCCCTCTTTCCTCTCACCTTCTAGTCTCCCATAAAAACCTCCTATTGGGTGAACCCAATGTGAGATCCACTGAGAGAGCAAGAGACCCCTGGATGCTGTCCATTCAAGCCAACATCAGAGCAGGGTGTGGACATGAGGTGCTGGGTCTACAGGGACAAATAGAGAACACGGCCTATATCTGCATAGTATATTATGATATCCAGAGGCATAAATATGTAGACAGAGATCTATTTTGTAATCTCATCTGGTCCCCACAACAACCCTATAGGGTTTTCTTGTTTTTCAAACCAGGTGAAGTTTGGTTCTCAGGGATCAAATCCTTGACCCAACTAGAAGAAGTGGCAAAGTGAGAACATCAATCCTAGTCTTAAGATATCACTCCCTGCCTGTCTTTTCTCACATCCCACTGTCCCCCTTCTCTGTACCTACCCAGGGTTGACCTGTCCTTCAAGTTTCTTTCCAACCTATTTGAAGTAAGTAACTCCATTGATCCCATTTCTTCCAATTGCCATAAGACCTCGGTGGTGGTCAACAACACAGAACTTAGCAACTATTTGTTTGTATTGTTCTGAGGTCCCTGAGTTCCAGAGTCTCTTTTTGTAAGATCAGTAGAAGATTCCTTTCAATAACAACCTCCAAGAGCACTTGGCCCATTCTACCACTCAACAAATGATCCATGAATCGTACCCAAATTGAAATAAGCAGCATGAGAAGGCATGTGAGCGAACAGACAGACATCAGGCAGAGTGCAGTGCAAGGAATAGAACTGCTGTCGCTGAAAGGGATTGAATATCGGGAGCCAGGGACTCTCATAATTATTAGGTGGGCGGAAGTAAGGGGGCCGACTTTAGGCTATTGGTTTCAAGATCAAATTACTCTAACATTCATAGGTCAGGAAGCTGTTACTGCAAATAACACCACACAATTAGCTCACACTTCTCAAGCACTGACCAGACCCTGGGAGTGGAGTGAAACACCACGAATGTTCACCTCTGACTGATCTTCTACCAACAGCCACCGAGCAGGCAAATGGCCTCTGCTTGCTTCTCCACTATTCTTGCCATTTCACTTCACTGGCACAACCCAAATTGCACCTAGGACCCTAGCTCTAGGGAAGAATGGGAAGGCAGTTTTGGCCTCCCCTCCCTTGCAATGCTGAAGGGAGCATAGAGAGGAGGTGGGGGTGGGAATGGAGTCTAAGTGCCAGCAGAACATGCGCAGTGCATGACTCTAAGTGTGCAGACAGAGGTAGGGCATCGATGTGCTGCCATGATTCAGGAGCTAAGACAGTATCATGGTGCCTAGATGCCTCGGAGTGTCAGGAGGCTCAGTGAGCTGGATTCTTTTGTAATATTTTAGATGGGACCACTTGTATTCCAATCTATGACATTTGATGAGGGCTTTCAGGTTCAGCCTTGAAAGAAAGAATCTGCAACATGAAGGAGTATGTGTCGAGGAAAGTCAACTAGACTTCCCTCGGAGCCAGCAGGGCTATAGAAGGATGAGGACTCCTAGAAGCAGGAGCATGAACCTGAGCTTTTGAGCACCATCTGCTCATTAAAAGTCTCCTCTCAAGCCCTCTGCTTCCCTCTCCAGCCACAGAGCCCAGCCGCCATGTTGAGCCTTTCTTGATCCACAGGGCCCCCTAGTGGTGTCGCAAACACCGTGTTTTCTGTAGCATAGCAGCAAATGAGCTTCCTTTGGGGAAAAAAAACACAAATCTAAACTGGGACAACGAACAAGTTGAAACTGAAACTCCTAATCCTCTGCTCACAGTAAGTGGGGCAGCCCCACCTCTCCTCCCGATGTGCCAGGCTGACTTCAGCTAGTCCTGACGTCGCGTTCTGCCATGCCAGGCGAGACACTTTTGATTGTCACTACTCAGGAGGAGGTGCCACCGACATCTAGTGGGGAGAGGCCAAGGATTCTGCTTAAACACCCTACAGTGCCCAGAACAAGAAAGAAAAGTACATCTGGGGTGCCTGGGTGGCTCACTCCATTAAAGGTGGACTCCTGCTCTCCGCTCAGGTCATGATATTGTGGTTCATGAGACCGAGTCCCCTGGCGAGGTAGTCTGGGCCGAAAGCATGGAGCCTGCTTAGAATCCCCTCTGCACTCTCTCTGCCCCCCACCCCTTGCTGGCGTGCGCATGCGTACGTGTTCGCTCCCTCTTTCTCTCAAAATAAATAAATAAACTTAAAAAAACCCCACAACTTCACACACATTAGGATAGTAGGATGGCTATTATTTTTTTTAAAAAAGGAAAATGACAGTGTTGGTGAGGATGTTGGCGGAAACATGAAATGGCACAGCTGCTGTAGAACACGACATGGTGTTTCCTTACAAAATTACTCACAGAATCACAGAATATGATCCAGGAGTCAGTATACACCCAAAGGAGCTGAAAGCAGGGGTTCAAACAGATACTCAAACCCCAGTGTTTATGAAAGTATTACCCACGTTAGCCCAAAGATGGGTACTGCCCTAGTGTCCATCAACAGAGGAATGGATGACCAAAATGTGATGTATGCAGCCAATGGAACATTATTCAACTTTAAGAAGTGCCGAAATTCTGACATATGCTACAACAGATGAAATTTGAAAACAGTAAGTGAACTAAACCATACACAAAAGGACAAATATTGTGTGATTCCACTTATATACCTAGAGGTACCTAGAATAGGCAAATTCATAAACATAGAAAGTAGAACAGTGGTTGCCAGGGGCTGGGAAATAGAGGAATCGGGAGCTGTTGTTTAATGGGTGCAGACTTTCTGTTTGGGAAGATGAAATAGCTCTTGAAACGGGCAGGGGTGACGCTCACACACCATCGTGAATGTACTTCAGGCCACCGAGCGTACATTTGAAAATGGTTAGCATGGTACCTTTTACGTTATGCATATTTTATCATAATAATAGCCCGCAAACTTGGGGTCCACAGGTCTTTTAGCTCAAACAGCAGCCAAGGTCAGCAGGGTCCCCAGCTTGCCAAGACCCTGGGGCTGACCCACAAAGGTCGAAGTGTGTGTTGGCCAGGACTTATGCCAGGACGTGACATATTAGCTGAGGATTTGCTGCCCATGGCTTTGATTGCCCGGGGCTCAGATTGGATTTCCTGGGACTGGGGGCGGCTGGCAGCCATGCAGCCCCCTCTTCAGTCACCGGGAGGGCCTCATTTAAAAGTCTGAAATGGACTGCATGAGGGAGCTTCCTGACTGCCCTTTGGGCTCCGGTTGCGGATTCAGCAGGGCTGTGTTTCTGTGGAAAAAAAGATAACGAGAAAGGGACTGGAACTCGTGAGAGGAAAAAGGAAGGTGCCAAGTCCTTCTGGCTGCATCCCTGATTCTCCACTGCACCTGCGAGGGGTCAGCTCTGCTCAAGACAAAGCTACTTTACTTATCTTAGTCTGTTTCGTGTTGGCATCATTATGTGTGTGTGTGTGTGTGTGTGTGTGTGTACGCGCACGCGCGCGCACACACACACAGGTGGTTTATTTAACACTGTCCTCTTAGGGCACCGGGGTGACTCAGTCGGTTAAGCGTCCAGCTTCGGTTCAGGTCATGATCTCACAGTTCGTGGGTTCGAGCCCCGAGTTGGGCTCTGTGCTGACAGCTAGCTCAGAGCCTGGAGCCTGCTTTGGATTCTATGCCTCTCTCTCTGACCCTCCCTTGCTCGTGCTGTCTGTGTCTCAAAAAACCACTGTCTTCTGAGTTCGCCGTCTCATCTTTACAACAGGAGGGTGGGGCCAAGGTTATAGGTTCAACTCCAATTACAAACCAGTTAGCATTCCACGGTGAAAACTGCTTTGGGTCTCAGAGAGAACCCTGGTCTTAGCTGGCCCGCTGGCATGGGGAAATCGGTGAAGGAGTAGGGTGACTCCGACAAGTCATCTACGCCCAACCAGACCCAAGCCCTCCGGGAATCGGAAGCCTCTGCAGGGCAGTGAGCAGGGCTGAAGCATATCCATAAGTGGCATATGGTACCTGCTGTTTTTCACCCAAGAATACCTTCACTCGTATCAAACAGCATAATTTCACGATTCTCTCTTTGAAGTGGTAGGCTGTGCACATTGTGTGAACCCCCAACCTTTTCCTGAGAAGCCCCTTGGGGTCCCTATTGAGAGGTGTCAGTAGGCAGTGAGTGTGGTGGCTGGGCTGGGCTTCCTCATCCGTCAGGACTGGAGATGTCCATGCATCCAGCTCTTGCAGAATCCATGGGCCATCGGGCCGCTCTCCTGGTGGAGGTCTCCTCAGATGACCACAGAAAACCTCTTCACTGCAGGACTGAGTATAGGGCCATAAAAGTCATGACCATCTAAAACCTGGATGATAGGGGTAATGTCATCTCAGGCCACGCCCTGGGGTCAGGTGTGTCCCTGTCCACTGCCTACTTGTGGAAAGCTTGGGGCAATATGAGAAACAACAAATCTCTTGAATCTCTTTACTATACCTCTCCAACCAAAATTCAATGTAATCTCTGTTTTTCTTCATGTTATCCTCCATGAACAAGATGCCTTCCCATTCTAACCCATTTATTAGATTTCTCCTGGCTTTTCACCATCCGTACATCCTGTTATTTAAGCCAAATTAAGAGAAAGCAAACCATCGAATTAAACGGTTTTCTTCTGGAGCCTATTATTTGCAACTCCAAAATCTGCCACCAGATGGCGGTAGGATGCCGCACTTTGCTATTCCGGGTCCCACTAGAAACAAAATTTCCTGGAACCTACCATGCATGTATCAGGCACTCACTTTACCCAAAATAAGCCTAGGTATTACCGTTCCCCCTTTTACAGATGAGGAGACTAAA